>APFE030878400.1:6126-43935 GCA_000404065.3 Pinus taeda
AATTAAAAAAATGTTTTAATATTTATTTATAAGGTTTTAAAAGAACTCGCATATGCCTCGAGATATGACCAACATGTCTAGTTCTATGCGACCTTAATCTCAGAAGTAAAAAATCATCATGCAGGTCGAAAGGTCCTCGCTCCTTCAGTATCAGATTTTAATAAATATGGAGGCAAGTAAACCAGCGACAACGTCATTATGTAGAGAGGAAAGGAGTAAACCCCATCTGATAGCTACACATCCTCCATTCACTGCTGAGGTAGGAGTAAGCCCATCTGATAGAGTGCCTTTGAATCTTTGTAGACGAGTTCATTATAGTGTCGATAAGAATGGGACCATCACTAGGGTTTGTAGGTATATCTTTAAAAACTGGTGTCTCTGACCTACAATTTTTCTCTTCAGAATCGACAAGTTGAGCCATGGATAGGGCACTTCCCACGGTACCTCACAGTGATGTTTTATATCCTCTATACGAACTTAATCTAGGAAATATTCATTGTAAAAATGAAAGCAAGAATAGCGTTGTGACGATCCAGAGGCAAATTAATTTCCTGCAAGAACCAAATGTAGTTGAAGGTTTCTAATATTTTGACTTTAACGGTTTCTCTCATTATGTGATGACCACCATTTGGGGAGCAGCTATGATTAAGATTTTTTCCGATGTTAGGGACTTGGCCTCTTTGATTAAGATTTTGTCTGATGTTAGGGTTTTGGGGTTTTGGGTAATCGAGATTCCAAGGCAATTTTAGATTTTTGTATGCTACATAATTAGAAATAATCTTACGCCAAGGAATGGAAATTGCAAGGGTGGACTTCATTGTTGACAAAGAATAAAACTAAAAAGTGGAGCAGAGATTGCTCTTCTTAATATTCTGAAAGCATAAATAGGTTACATTGTAAACATCAATAATAAATGACTGAAGTAAAACTCGACACCTATGGAGTAGAACTCAAGTAAGACTAAAGTTCTTATGACACTTAGTAGACAAGAAATGAATTAAGATGACAACTAACCAACAACTAACTAACTGTGAGATTAATATCTCAACATCCCCTCCTAATCTCAATTGTTACATGTAGTGACACTTACAATGCCAAGTTGTTTTATTTGAAATTCAAATATATTCTTGCCCAATGGCTTTGTGAAAATGTCTTCTAGTTGATCTTTCGAACCACAGAAAGAAAGTATTATGTCCCCATCATTGACAAGCTCCCGAATGAAATGAAAATGAGTGTCAATGTGCTTGTTCTTTTTGTCGAATACATGATTTTTTGACAAGGAAATAGCTGAACTGTTATCACAGTAGATTGGAGTTGGCTCCTTTTGAATATTTGAAATATCTTTCAATGATGTTCTTAACCACATAGCTTGACAAGCTGCTAAATTTGTTGCTACATATTCTGCCTCTACAAAAGATATTGAAATGATTCACTGTTTCTTGGATGCCCATGAAATCAAATTGGTTCCAAGATAAAAATCATACCCTGAGGTGCTTTTGTGATCATCTAAACTCCCTGCATAATCACTATCTGTATAACCTGAAAGTGAACAATTTTCAGAATGTGTATAAAACAAACCATAATCTATTGTGCCGGAAATATACCTTAAGATCCTTTTTGCAACCTTCCAATGAGAAATCTTAGGTGATTGCATAAACCTGGAGACAAAACTTGCTGCAAACATAATATCAGGTCTAGTTGAAGTGAGATATAACAAGCTACCAACTAGACTTTTATACAGTGTGCAATCAACTGGTGGTGCTACATCTTCTTTGATCAGTTTTGTGCCTTGAGAAATTGGTGTATCTGTAGGTTTGCAATTGGTCATTATCAACTTTTTGATGATACCACTGGCATATTTTTGCTGACCGATAAAAATTCCCTTAGTAGATTGGTGAATTTCAATGCCTAAGAAGTATGTCATGACTCCTAGATCTTTCATATAAAACTCTTTTTGCATTGTTGCTTTGGAATCTTCTAACATCATATTTCCTGTATAAAGAAGATCATCTACATAAAGGCATACAATCAGAATTTTACCTTCATGCATTTTGGTATACAAAGTTGGCTCATGATTGCTTCTGAAAAAACCACTTTTGATGAGATAGGTGTCAATGCGACCGTACCAAGTTCTTGGAGCTTGTTTCAAACCATACAAGTCTTTCCTCAATCTGTATACCTTATGCTCATGTCCTAGAACATCAAAACTAGGAGGCTAATCTACATAAACTTCTTCCTGCAATATACCATTTAGGAAAGCAGATTTTACATCAAGCTGATAGACTTTCCATTTGTGCTAAGCTGTTGTGGACAAAATGGTTCTGACAGTGTCAAACCTTGCTACTGGAGCAAAGGTTTCACCATAGTCAACACCAAATTGTTGTGAGAATCCTTTGGCAACCAGCCTTGCCTTATGTTTTTCAATCTATCCTTTTTCATTTAGCTTGGTCTTATATACCCATTTTACACCAATTCTAGTTTTATCTCTTGGAAGATCAGCTAATTCTCAAGTCTGACTCTTCTCTATGGCAGCAATGTCTTGGTTCATTGCTTCTACCCAATGCTTTTCTTTAACTGCTTCTTCAAAATGAGTTAGTTGAGATGAAAGAAATGCAAACATATTATGTTGGTGAAATTCATGCTCCTGCTCATATATTTCTCTGATGCTTCTTGTTTTCTCATTGTCTTCTAAAGATGTTGAATCACTGGTGGATTCACTACTTTAAGATGTACCATTTTTAGAATGGTATGGCTCTTCTTCAACCTGCAATCTAGGTGGCTATGGTGGATAAAAACACTACCTTGAAGCTTCATCAACTTGATCAGACCAAGATTTATTTAAAAAAAAAATTACATCTCTACTTAAAAAAAACTTATTTGTAACTGGATTATAAATTTTGTAGGCCTTTGACTGCTCACTATAGCCTACGAAAATACATCTTTCACTCCTATCATCAAGCTTCTTTCTTAGCTTCTTAAGAACAAGTGAAAAAGCTACTAATCTAAAAATTCTAAAGTGAGATACATTTACCTTTCTACCATCCCATGCTTCTTGAAGTACTATATCCTGGAGAGTGGTTGTTGGAGATCTGTTGAGAACATACACTGTTGTCGAAACTACTTTTTCCCAATAATTGTTTGTCAACTTCTTCTTACAAAGCATACATCTGGCCATGTTCATGATTGACTGGTTTTCCTTTCTGCTACTCCACTCTATTGTGGAGTATATCTTGTTGTGTTTTGCATTATGATTCCTTGTTGTTGACAAAATGCTTTGAAGCGATTGGAGTTGTATTGTCCTCATCTGTCGGATCTGAGTACTTTGAAAGGCTTTCCACTCTACTTTTCTGCTTCTGCTTTGAATTCTTTGAACCTTGAGAATGTATCTGATTTGTTTTTCAGAAAATACGCCCACATCTTCCTGCTATAATCATCAATGAATGTTAGAAAATAAAAACTACCACCAATAGACTGTGTCTGCATAGGACCACATATATTTGTATGAATAAGCTCTAAAGGCTTTTTGCTCTAGAAGAAGATGTGGGAAAGTTGTCTCTTTTATGCTTGGATAGAACACAAATTTCACAATTACAATCTTTCTCATTCATAGTAGGGAGACCAATGACTATTAATTATTTATGAAGATGATCTAGACTTTTGAATGGTATATGGCCATATCTGGAATGCCATAGCTAAGACTCATCTATTATTGACACATTGTGTACAAAAATACTATGAAAGATTTTGACTTCTAAGAGTCAAAGGAAGCATCATATTCTTAGTTTTTTCAACCTTAGCTATCAGTCTTCTATTGGGAGGTTTGTTATCGATATAATATGTGTTCCCTTGAAATATTACATCATAACCATGTTCCATCAGTTGTCCTACACTAATGAGGTTATGCTTCAGATTTGGAACATATTAAACATCAGGAATGTATTTCTGTTGATTTTGTTTAGTAAGAATAGGAACAATACCTTTTCCTTCAGCGTTAATGCAAGAACGATCTCCAAGAGTTTTCTGATGTTATGGAAGCATCAAGATAAGGAAGCAGATTTTTGTTACCTGTCATATGATTGCTTCAGCCATTGTCTAGCAACCAAAGATCCTTGTTGTGAGTGTCTTCAAAAAAATTGCATGAAAGAAACATTGTTTCAAAGGATTCTCCTTCATTGTTGGAGAGATGAACATTGCCTCTATGCTGATCTAACTGTTTCTTTTTGCATTCATTTTCATAATGCCCAAATTTCTTGTAGTAATAACACTAGACATTATATTTTCTCCAAGGTCTGCTTCTTTGAGTTTGATTTTGTGGAGGTCTCCACTGCTCTGCTACATGATGATGTTCTGATCTTCCTCCGCTTCGACCTTTGCCTAGCTTGTTGCCGCCTCTATATCCTCCACCTCTGCCTCTACCAAAAGAGGGTTGTGCTTTGAAAGCTTGTTCCATGGAATCTTCTGTCAAGTTGAGTCTTGTTTCGTGTGCTAGAAGCGATCTAGTCAATTGTTCTACTAAGAAAGTTGTAAGATCTTTGGATTCCAAAATGGTTGTTACAATCATGTCATATTTCTTGGGCAAACTTCGAAGGACTTTCTGAACAATTTTCTCATCTGAAATGGTTTCATCGATGAGCTTGATCTGATTTACAATTCCCACAACTCTGGTCATGAACTGATCCACATTTTCAGTGTCAGTCATATTTAGTGTTACAAACTGTGATCTAAATGTTCGTAATTTCATTGTCTTCACTGTATCATTACCTTGATATGCGACTTTTAAGATTTCCCAAGCTTCATGTGATGTGGATGCGTCTCTTATCTTGTCGAAAATAGAGTCATCTATTGAGTTTTGAATCCAACATTTGGCTTTGTGTTCTTTCTTTTTGAATTCATTCGCTGCATTCCTCTAATTATTAGTCATGGTCGTCCATGCTTCTTAAGTCAGCTCTACATATGCAGTATGAAGAGTATACCAACACTCTTGGGCTTGTAAGAACATCGTCATTCTCAAAAACCAAAACTCATAATTTTTTACAAACAAAGTCAGGGTTTGTGGCAAAGCACTGGAAGAAGCCATTTCTTTGAATGCAAAATGTCCACCTTTTCTTTTAAATCTCCTTTAAAAAAAAAATTCCTTTCTGAATAAACTTTAATAAAAAATCACATTTTTTTGGTAAGTAAGCACCCCATGGAGATTAAGAAGTGCCTTAACAGGGCACCCATTCACCGTCAATCCAAAATCCCGTGGGCTAATAAATAAATAAATAAATAACAAACATTTACTTATAAAAAATTTTATTTAAAAAAAAACTACAAACTCAATATGCATTTTTTATCTTAGAAAAAAACTACAAACCCAATGCTCCTTTTTTAAATGCTCCTTTTTAAGTATTAAAACCTTCATTTTTCAAATCATAAGGTTTAACAAAAATTCATTAATCATATGAACGCAATTTGAAAATAGTACGAAATACCTTTATTACAATTGGCGAAGATTGAACTTTTAAAAATGATTGAGTCGTGAACTTGAATTTGGTCTGAATTTTGCTAACGCTGCCTAAAGGATGGTTAGGCAGCATGCTAAAGCTTATGTCACAGTTGAAGGCGAGCGTTACAGCACTAACGCAGTGTTCCTCAACAATTAACGCATTTGATCTTCTCACTGTCCTGGGTTAGTGATGTTACTAATGCACTGGTTTGACTTCTATACACCGTGCACAAAAAAATCAAGTTTTTCTTCATCCTAACTTCACAGCAACTTTCCTCTCTCTTTATTTGTTCACTTTGCTATGATCTTTATAGTGAATTTCTGCTACTTTTTTTTTGTGAATACACACATGTATGAATGCTGCTCTCAACTAGTTTTATGCATCCTACTCTGATCTCTGCTGCTTTATCAAAGAGTTTTACGCAGTCTAAGCTCTGATACCATGACAAAGAATAAAACTGAAAAATAAAGCTAAGATTGCTCTTCTCAATCTTCTAAAATATTTAAAAGGTTACATT
This sequence comes from Pinus taeda, assembly GCA_000404065.3. NCBI lineage: Eukaryota > Viridiplantae > Streptophyta > Pinopsida > Pinales > Pinaceae > Pinus > Pinus taeda. Next base: position 12,133 of record APFE030878400.1, read on the forward strand.
ATAAACATCAATAATATTCAATCTTCTAAAAGACTAAATAGGTACATTGTAAACATCAATAATAAATGACTGAAGTAAAACTCAACACCTATGGAATAAAACTCATAGACAGTGCATGGTTTTAGAAAGCGTGACGAAAATTCTAATGCACCGCTACCCCAATCATATTAAAATTCCAGATAAAGAATAAGATATTAACTTAAAATTGTTTTCTATAAAGGATTAAATGAGAATTTTCATGGAAGTATTGTATCTGGGCTTTTTGACCAGGAGAGATTTTGCTTTGGCCGTCACCTTTAATTCCATTCCCGTATCATGTTTTTAATTAAAATGTTTACGAAGGAATTATGAAATTATAAAGATATATATCGCTTGAGAGAACAAAGAGAGTCACGAATAAACACGAAAAATAGAAATTGTTGTGTGTTTATGGTGGTTGTTATGCATATATACTCTCAAATGAGGCTCATTCAGGGTGTTTAGCGATGCGCTGTGATTTCTGTACCTATAGATTATCCTTTATAATCTGCCTAGGAGTTTAGGGATGGCCTGCGCTACCTGAGAGGGTGACTTCACGATGACCCACATGTTCTGGTTTGACCAATGATTCCAACACACAACATCGAGGCACTGACCCGGTAGGTTTGAACGTCGCAAGGTTGAGGAGTTAGAGAGAGAGCATCGATCAGTTTGGGCATGAACTTTTAACATTGTTAGGAACTTTGTATTCCTATTAGAATACTATCTTTTTACCTAATGCTATCAACCCAAAAACTTTATCAAGCTTGAAAACTTATTCGAAGCTCATATTCACACATTGTAAATGCACCTTTTAAACCTAGGAAGTGGGGCCTAAAAGGCGTAGCTCACGCATCTGCATTTATCACCATTCATCCTTAACTCGCGTTTGTTTCAGTTAAGTCACTAGTTAAGTCCCCGTCCATCCTTGCTAGTGACGACTAGTGATGCTACGATAACTCTTCCACCTAACATGTTTCAGTTCTAAATTGTACAATAGGTTTATGAGGATTGATTCTTGTTAGCGTATTTGATAAAAGAGTTTTTCAAGTTATTGATTCAAGAAAAGATCCAACCAAAAGTAAGTATGGAGATTAAAAAGTAAAATAAACATCACTTTTAAAAAATTAGGTGCCAAGACACTAAAAATGTCCTCACACATCAGAAATCACAACACCACCCTGGCCCTTCTATCAACCATTTGCCCGTGCCTTCATCACACATACCATGCATGTTCACCCACACGCATTAACATCATGTGCTTCCCCTATCTAAGAGAAAAAATGCATAATTAGAGCAAAATTCAGTGAACAACATATGCATACCAGAGTCATGGGTATGGGAGCGACTGGGCCACTATAGGTAACCTTCATATAGATGAGTAAGCAAACCTTTTATCTATGCATACTAGGCAACCTTCACAAAGATGAGAAGGTAGACCTTCTAGCTATGCATATCAGGCGACCTTTACACAGACGAGTAACTATACCTTCTATCTATGCGTACCAAACGACCTTCACACAGACGAGTATGTAGACCTTCTATCTATGCATATCATGAATATAGGGATGCCAACGTGCAGACTAGCCAGGCGCACTATAGTCGACAAGATAGACGCAATAATGTAAACATTGAAACTATAGATGCATAAGGAAGGTGGGGAAAGAATGGAGCATCTGAAAAGTAGAGCTAGAAGATCACTTACCTGATTGGAGTTGATCTTTATAGCTGACCTAGTGAACGATCATATTGGAAGGAGATATCAATGAATTATATTAAAAGAATTCCATGGAGTTTGGGTCTCGATCCTACCTAAGCATAACAAAGCGACTTGTTGTTGCCCTACAGAAGATTGATACCTTCACAACTTTGCATCTTCTAAACCCAATATTCATCCATTGCAAGAGTTCTAGTAAGCCATTATATTTTATTCTTAACAAAATAGATGCGGACTTGATCATAAAATTTCAGGCAGTAATACCTCTTGATGTGCATGTATTCATTATGTTATGTGTTCTATTAGGTTGTAAATACATTGCAGTATGTTAGACATCCATATACTAGCTTAGTTAATATATTTTATGTAGATTTCTTACCATTAACATGTTTCTTAATGATAGATGAACTGCTCTATATTTAAGAGCTCGATTACATGAGCTATTACACATGTTAGTAGAATGCTAACCATATTATTCTTGCTTTTGTAGTATTTAGACCCTTAGGCACGAATGCTTACGTAAATAAGGCTCTAGTTGTATCATGATTACTCTGTTTGTTAAGGTATTCTATCACTGAGCATGATATGGACTATAATTTTTTTTTAGGAATGCAACTGGGAGGCGTAGAAGAAATATATGGACTATAATTTGTTTTGAGGAATGCAATTGGGAGGCGTAGAAGAAATCTATGACCTTTGCTCTTGCTACTGATGAAAAAGAATTATTTCTTAATTTTTTTTTTAAGAAAAGAAAAATTCAGTGTTACACATACTTGTCTGTAAACATATCAAAAGAGAATCCCATGTTAGAACCGAGAGCCAAACCCCATAGGCATGAGGGTATTTGTTCCGAAAAGATGTCAAGAATATATGCTAGGTGAGATCTAAATAAGAGAAGTCTTTGTAATCTACTCGCATAGAATAGTAAGCCTCTCTTGTTCCAGTGGATAAGGTAACAGATGCCAAGGTGGGAGTAAGGCTATCATGTAGATGAGATGAAATATGTTCTTGCCACCTCAATAACAACAATAGTAGCGCAACTCCTAAGCCTAACTCTAAATTCAGAAGGAAAGAAAATACAAGTAATGTATCCTATGAGACATGATAATAAGTGCATCTCCGAAGCAACTCCAGATTCAGAAGGAAAAGAAAATATAGGTCATGTACCATTTTAATGTCTATGCAAGAGAAAATTATCCATTCTAATGTCTATGGAAGAGAAAAATCTGGAAGAGGAAATTCTCCTTTGAGACATGACACTAAGTGCAGTGGAAAGGAAATATAGGTAATGTCCTTGTCACAATTCTAATGTTAATGTTTATGGAATAGCGAATTATATAATATATACATCAAATTTTGATATCTATTGATGAACCAGTGTGAATAGGAGTGACTAAAGGAAAGTTACAGTGCCATGACATGTGGAGGAGAGTTAAGGACATGTGGAGGAGATTGTTAGCTTGACATGGGGCATCACTTTACATTAGGAAAAATAAGAACTCTAAAAGTTTGAATATATATGTAGTTCCAAACTTTGTGGAGATGTTTGAAGTTTGAAACTTTGGATAAAATGTTATAGAAGGTGTATGTATGGAAATAGGTCAATGATTTTTTGGAAACTTTGGATAAAAGTTTGTTAGCCATCTAATGTTACCTCGAGACACGTGAAGGTTACAATAAGAGTATGAAATCAAAACTTTGGATAAAATTTGGGTGAAGGGAAATTGCAAGCGAAAATTTTGGTTAAATTTTGATAGAGCAGAGAAATTTTTGGTCAAAAGACGGATTAATGGCCTAGCGATTTCTAGATTCTCTACAATGTGGAAGGCAGGGACTAATAAAGAGGAACAAAGAATGGATTATATAGTTTGTGGAAATAAAAGAATACTTAAAAGCACTGTGTTGAGCTAATTTGTTTACCTAAATTAACATAATTATTTCTTATCAATCCGGGTTGTTTATGCTTTGAGGCAAGTTCATTATATGTGAAGATCAGATGTAATCAAACCTTGAAAGATAAGTTATTCAAAAGCTTAAAGCAATACATCCTACAACTCTAATTCAATTAGTTTAAAGCAGAGGAAAAATATTGAAATGGTTCTTGACTCAAGAAGTCCACATTTGCCTCAACTACCACTTAATGAATCAGAGATTAAAACCAAGAACTTAAGATGGATAAATTGTTAATGAAAGAAGCTCTTAACTTAAGAGACACATAAGGTATTTCATCATAATTCATTCATCTCAATACCAAAATCACAATAAGAAACTACTTGCATGCAAACAAAGGAAACTAGTTTTAATTCATCATTTTAGTAGAAGAGATGCTCAGCTTGAACATTTGTTTTTCTCCAACTTAATAAAGTGATGAATAAGCTAAGAACTAATGCAATCAATCACCATGCATGAACCATAAAGAAATCAGAAGTAAAGCTTTGAAAAACCAGTTCTACAATAAATAGATTACAAGAAATAAAACTAGTTAACAAGGAAGTGTACTTAGCTTGGAGTGGGGGCCCTCCACCCTTGCCTTGCACACTTGAGAAGTGATATCAGAAGCTCAAATCAATCACACATCCATAGCATAATAATAGCACAAGTCTTCAAATTAACTCCTCAATCCAAAAGTATCACAGCATAAAAGTATAATAAGTCAATACATAAGTCATCAAAGTTGTGGCTCTTAAATAAGAAGTCTCATGAAACAAACTGATCTATATTCACTTTAACAAACCCATCTACTATAATCCATCTATCCAAGTCGAATTCACTACTCCCATCCCAAGAAATATGACCAATCCCATAGAATTTCAAAACTGCCCTATTTCTATGGGATTTCTGAATGACTAGTCCTGATTGACTAGCACCAACTGGGCCTAATAAAGCTTGTTCTGTTCGAACTAAGCATAGTTGGCTTAGTCCTAGTTCCCAAGCTTTCCATCCATGCATTCAATTCGTGCCCAAGTGTCCTGCAACCACATCAACCATAGAGCTATTACGGGAATTTCTGAATCTGTCAAATTTGCACTTAAAATCAAACTTTCATAAAAACTTTAGAAATTGACAAATTAAAATTAAATACCTGAATGGATATCAAATATACATCAAAATGGGATGAATGAAGTGAAAATGGATGATAAATAGATGGATTAGTAAGTTTCTTAGAGCAAAATAAGACCAAAACTAAGGCCCAACATCTCTCCCTTGCTTATCGTCAAGCATGTCCCCATGCTTGCTTACTCCTCTTTGATCTTCTTCTTTCTGTAGTAGATGTTGTACCTGTAGATGCTTCCCTGACCAAACAATCCAATCCTAAGTTATGCCTCTCCCTGAACAAAGCTGCTTTAACCTTCTGTTTCTCATATTTTGCCTGCCACATGTTCTTTTCCTTTAGTCATTTAAATGCTTGCTTAGAAAGTAGATCATTTTTCCGTTTCAGTCTCCCTAATTCTTCTTTTAACTTTTCATTTACTTTGACCAACTTAGCATTATCCTTCTTATGTGCCTTGTTCTCCTCTGTTAATTGTTTTTCCAGGATTTTGCTAATTTCCAATTGATCAGTTAAATCCCTGATTCTTCCCAAATTGATTTCTTTTTCAAAATCTTGTGTTGTTTTCATTAATGATGCTGCTGTTGCATCATCATATGAAGAATCCCTTTCAAGGAATTCTTGTGCGATGTCATTTTTTTCTTGCTTTCTTGGAGAATATACTTCTACTTCCTTGTCTAAGTCAATGGGACTTTTATTCCTAAATCTTCTAGGAATAGACATAACAGATGTTTCAGTTTTCTGCATGGCCATGTTTTTAGCTCTTGTTCTGGGATAAAAGGGTGAATTCATCAAGCCTCTGTTTTTCTGTTCTATTTTATCCTGTGCTTCATTAATCTGTTCAATGAACTGATTTTTGGACATGAACTCTTTCCATATTATGCCCTGTGACCTCACCTGATACTCAACTAGGATTTTGATCAATCCTTGGTGGTAAATCTGTCTTGCTTTAGGCCTGTGTTCCTGTCTCAATGTTTCAATCATTCTCAAGAGGCTCCTATATAGGAAATATGGCAAGTTAATCTTATCCTCCCCTTTAATATGTTGTAGAAGCCTGACATGATACAAGTGGGCAATGCTATATCCTCTATCACAAGTCAAAAACTTCTGGATGACCAAAACCAACTCTCCCCATGGTTCATTGAACCATTCCCTTGGTATCCATTTTGTTCTATCAAAAGTCCCCTTCCGGTTCTTCTCAAGAAAAAAAGTCCATGCTTTCTCCTTGAAGTGCAGGCCTTTGTAATATTTCTCCCCTACCATTGGTAAATCTAAGGCTTTGGAAAGGTATTCCTGAGTCACAGGAATAATAACTTCTCCTACTCATGTCTGGTCCTGACTGAAATTGTTTATAAAGTCCCTGGTTATCTCTTCAGAGTGGCCATCAAATTTTTGTAAAAATCCTATCATCCCTGCTTGGTAAAGTTTTTCTATAGTTTCCTTCCCCCAGCTCTCTATCTAAAATTTTGGCTCTACTCGGGCTGACATTGTTTCTGAAAACCAGTGAATGTATGCTTCTGCTGTTACTAATTTCATCTCGATAATAAAATTTTTATGACTATTGTTTTCAAAATGAAATTCTGAAAGCAGAGAGGCTTACCTGCTTCTTCACAACAATTTAACTTTAATTTTCTTCAACCTCTGTTTACCCTCTCTCTGTAGCAGCACTGTTTTAGATCCCTATTCAAGCAATCAAACATCTGTATATCCCTGTCAATATGCTAATCTCTGTTCTTGTAAACAAAATACATATGAAAACAATTTTTTTCATACTGTTCCATGTATGCTCATCGCCCTACACTGTGTATACTGTCACCAAAATCAAGCCATATTTTCACTGTGTATGTACAACCATTAAAAATAAGTAGTGTTTTGACTACAACGCATGCACATGGCTCTCGGCCTCATCATAAAAAAATAGCGCATTTAAAATGAGTTTTAAATGGCTCGGCCCTACTCCCTTTGGCAATCAAAACTCAGTCTTAAACACATTATACAGCAACTAAATCGCACAGCTCTTCGTTTGAACATGACATGGCTCATTCGGCCCACATAAACTTCAATCCCTTGTTTTGGTCAAACCAAAAACACGCAGAACAAAAAGGTTTATAACGGAGACGTTTCCATGCATATGATATATCAGTGATATGAATGAGGACAGCGCACAATAAAACAAAATGTGCAATCAAACAATGCACAGTCAGTCAATGGTGCGCATTTCAACCAACAGCATGCATTCAACCCACATTTCCATGCAACAAATAGTGCCATTCAACACAAACACGCCACAAAAATCACATTTCGGTGCCTCCTCTGTTTATAGATTTCGCTGTGATTTACAACACTGCACGCTGTTAAAACTTCACATGCGATTCCATACCCTAACGTGTTATCCATGCAATAAGTTTACATTTAAATTCTGCGCGATTAACTAATGTTTTATGCCATGATTCATGCATCAAATCTTATCACCATATCCATTAACTGCTGTCAACTGAGTTTTTGCTAGGCTTAATACGTGGTTTCAGCGTTACCTGGTTGTCAACGAGCGTTGAGGAATGTTAACCGACACTCCAAATCCCTGTTCAATTGTTCAACTGACTGGTGGCAAGGGCTAAATAATTTAACCATTAATAACAGACAGTTCACAACTATACTCCACAGTTTCCAAGCTTAAACAAACTATTCCATTACCTGAATGAATCCCGAAAATCGGTGATCACTTGTCGTTAAAGCCGGGATAATTTTCCTTCTTAAATCCGCCTAAACCCACTTCACTTTCTTTTTCACTAGTTTGTAGCTCCAAACACCATCGTTCTGAGCTATTTGGCCATGAAGAATGAGGTTAAACAGTGCAAGAACCGTCGGTCGGTTCATGACCGTTTCATGGGTGTACTGTGCGCTTCTTGTTTATTGGTGTTACAGTGCATGGTTGGTATGGGTGTCCTGTTTGACCAGTCGCCCGACTGTGTCATGAGGATGGCCGCATCATAGTTTTGATTTGAAAGTCATGCGCACAACTCATGTACAGTGCATAGTCCAATGACAAACAGTCGCCATGCCATGGTGTTTACCCCGTACCTGTGTGCTGGCCGGTATTTGTCATTTTGGTGATGTTGTTTCATTCAATGCTTAACCTTTGGCTGAATACAATATGATTGCCACCATCGTTTATTCATACCCGTGTTCCTCATGCGTTCTCATATGCAATGATGTTTAACAATGCATTCGTATGGCAGTTATCATTTAACCCCACTGCCACATATGCAATACTCCTCTCTTATATATGCAGTCGTGCCATGTGGTTTGCGCGCGGCCTTCCCTTTATACATCATACCTTGTATTATATGCGCCCTTCCGTTCATGCCTTTAGTTTATACCATATATATTTGCTTTGATTTATTTCATATACATGCGCTTTGGGCTATGATATATGTATGACTATAGCGCATGCAAACCATTTGGACTATGGCATATATATGGCATATATTTGCTTTTATTTTCATATAGCGCATGAGTTTTGTTTATTTATATGCACATCTTTATGATTTTAAAATGACCATCTTGGGTCATATTTAAAATCATCACCATTACTAACGCTTGAGTTGTATGCGCAGGTTGAAAAGTTGTCCTAGTTTGGTCTTTTATGCTTCTAAAGAAAAATACTTAGGGTTATAGGGAATATGTATGGATGTGTATGGATTAAATGGAGTATGATGTATAGGGGTTATAAAGAATATAGGATATGAAATGATAATGAATATCCTTAGGTACTGATTTCAACTTAATCAAAAACTAAAAATTTCTAAAAAAAAATTGAATTTTCAAGCACAAAATGACTATACATATACTCTTCTGGATGATGTCTGTACAGATGGGATGAAATCAATTGATCAAATGTTGTATATGGATTAAAAAGTAAACTTTGTTGCTGCTCCTTGTTCTTCATGCTCTGGTTCTTGACTTGTTGTTCAAGTCCCTTTGTAATGATTTCTTGACTCAGGTCCCTCTGCAATGCTTATGGAATATGTACATGTTGTTTTGCCATTGACAGGTCTTTTCAGGTCCCTCTGTAATGATTTCTTGTTTCAAGTCCCTATGTTGACAATACAAGTTCCATCTATACTTTAGCTTTCTAGCTCAAGTTCTGATGCAATGCTCCCCCTTGCTGAAGATTGACTTGTCCTCAAGTCTGTTGTTTGTGGAGAGTTTCCTGCATTGAAATTATGTGAGAACAGTAGAACAAGAATATAGAATTCATAGATTCCAAGTTGCCCTGGTTTTCCCCTATGAATTCGTGTTTGCTTGGTGCCAGTTTCCCGGTTTTCACTAGCAAACAAGTTATTTATTTTTATATGTTTTTTATATATATTTTTTTGTATTTTTATTGTATTTATTGTATTTTTTTATTGTATTTTTTTTTTTTTTTTTTTTATTCATCTACAAAACTGGAAGATGGCTGAGCCTGGTGTGCCATAATTTCTAGTTCTGTATCCTCGACCAGTTGTTTCATAAATGATTCCTTACTGATATGACTATTATAAACTTTGAGCCTATGTCCATTCACTACAAATGAGGTGGAGTCTTGGTCAATTGTCTTGATCTTGACTGCTCCATTATCAAAGATTTCTTTAATTTCATATGGGCCTATCCAGTGTGTCATAAACTTTGCTTTGAAGTCTTTGAATTTGGAGTCAAAAAGTAAGGTCTAGTCTCCCTTGTGAAATGTCTTAGTTTTGATATATCTGTCGTGCCACTTCATTCTTTGTTGTTGCACCAATGTGGTATGTTCTATAGCTTGCTGACGATGCTCATCCAGTTGATTCAATTCCATGATCCACTGCTGTTGTGCTTCAGTCAGGTCCAGTCCTAGTTCAGCTGCTAGTCTGTATGTTTGTATCTGAAACTCTATGGGCAATAAGGCCTCTTTGCCATAGACCAACTGGTATGGACTAAAACCAATTGTATTCTTCCATGTGATTCTGTAGGCCCATAGTGCGTCTATTAACTTCTCAAACCAATCTCGTCTGTTCAGCTGTACTGTTTTAGTCATGATATTTTCTAGGACTTTATTTGTTGATTCAACTTGACCATTTGCTTGAGGGTGATATGGTGTAGACTTCCTGTGTTTGATCTTGTATTTCTCTGTTAGATCCCGTACCAGCTTTGATGTAAATTGTGTCCCTTGATCTGTTACAATTTGACTAGGTACTCCGTATCTTAGAAAGATTTCTTCAAAGAGAAATGTGACCACTGTATCTTCTGTTGCTCTGCTCACTGCTTTGGCCTCCGCCCATTTGGTTACATAGTCCGTGCATACTAGGATGTACCGCTTTCCATTTGATGGTGGATTAATAGGTCCAACAAAGTCAAGTGCCAATTGCTCAAATGGTTCTATGAGGACCTGTGGCTTGAGCGGCATCTCATATGATATGATTGGTCTCCCTATTCGTTGGCAACTGTCACATTGCTTGATATATGCCTTAGAGTCTTTGAAGATGGATGGCCAGTAATAGCCCAATTGCAGCACCTTATATGTTGTTCGTTTGTCTGCAAAATGACCACCACATGGTTCATCATGACATGCTCTTAGAATTTCTAATATTTCATCTTCTCGCACACATTTTCTAATCATTAGATCTAAACCAGTATAAAATAAATCATCATTTACCCAACTATACCTATAACTTTCTCTAACAATTTTTCTTCTTTGCTTTTTAGTGAATTGAGTTGGAAATTTTCCAGAAGATAAATAATTTGCAATGTCTGCAAACCATGGTGTTTTTACTGTTATGGCAAACAGATGTTCGTCTGGAAAGTTGTCTACAACCGGATTTGGGTCGTTGGGTGATTGTATGCGGGATAGAAAGTCAGCCACTTGATTTTCCTTGCCTGGCCGGTCTTGTATTGTGATATTAAATTCTTGCAATAATAGTAACCATCTTGTTATTCTTCCATTGGTGATGGGTTTATTCATCAAGTATTTGATTGCTGAATGATCGGTATGAATGAAAACTTGATATCCTGTTATATAGTGCCTGAATTTGTTTACTGCATGTATAACGGCTAACATTTCTTTTTCTGTGACTGTGTAGTTCAATTCTGCAGGTGTTAGATTCTTGCTTATAAAGTATATTGCATAATTGAACAAGTTCTCTTTCTGCCCAAGAGAGGCACCTATCGCAGTATCTGATGCATCAGTTGAAATATGAAATGGCAAAGACCAGTTTGGCCCATGGAGAATGGGTGCCACTGACAATTTTTCTTTTAAGATTTGAAATGCATTTTGACAACTATTTGTCCATTGAAATTCAACATCCTTTGCTAATAGTTTGAACAGAGGTTGGGATATTTTACTAAAGTTTTCAATGAATCCTCTATAGTAGCCTACATAGCCCAAAAAACTTCTTACCTCCTTTTGTGGTGTAGGTGGCATCAGGTTAACTAGGACTTGGATTTTTGCTAGGTCCCAGAACTATACCTTCTATCAACATCATATAGAATTTTTCGTTGCTCAATGACAAATTTGTTTCTATACATCTTTTCAAGACTTTCTCAAGATTGTTGAGGCAATCATTATACGTGTTTCCATAAACTGTGAAGTCATCCATATAAACCTCTACACATTCATGGACTAGATTAGCAAATATTGCAAGCACTACTCTTTGGAAAGTTGCAGGTGCATTGCATAAACCAAATGACAAAACATTATATGCATAGGTTCCCCATGGGCAAGTAAATGTCATCTTGTCTTGGTCTTCTGTTGCTATTCTAATCTGGTTGTATCTGCTAAACCCATCCAAGAAAGAGAAAAAATTTCTTTCCAACTAATGAGTCTAACACCTGGTCAATGAATGGTAGAGGAAAATGATCTTTTAATGTGGCTTTGTTTAATTCCCGATAGTCTACACATACCCTCCATTTTCCATTTTCCTTTGGTACGATTACCAATGGAGAAACCCATTGACTATCTGAAATAGGATAGATGAATCCAACATTTAACAGTGTTTGCAGTTCCTCCTTCACTATTTCTTTCATCATGGGATTCATTTTTCTTTGAGGTTGCCTTATAGGTTTGATTTGATCATCTGTATAGATGTGGTGGATACATGTGCTGGGATGGATTCCTTGCATATCAGTATAATCCCAGGCAAAAGCTTTTGAGTATTTTTGTAATAATGCAATTAGCTCTTGTTCTTGTGTTGATTGCAACTGGTTTCCAATGTTTAAATGTTTTCTAGGATATACCTCAATTGTTTTTATTGTTGGATTGGAGATTGTGTTTACAGGAAAGATGTCTATAAAAGAATTCCGCAAAGTTTGAACAGTACAAGTTTTCTGAAAACATTGATTCAAAAGGTCACTTGCAGCTTCATATTGCACTTCTCTAAGCTGCTCTGAAATACTTGGTTCTGAAATGAAAAGATCCATTAAGTCTTCATTCTCTTCTTCTTCTCTAAAATCAAAGAATTGATTTATACTTAAAACTGATTTAGTTTGCTATTTTTCTTGAGTTTCAAGCAATGATTCTAAAGAAGTTGATTGTGCAGGTGAATAAAGAGCAATGTTTTTCCTTTCATCTCCATGTGAAATAATCATGCTTCCTGATCTGTACCCTATGAAGGCATCAGCGGTAGCTAACCATGGTCTACCTAAGATTAGAGGATGTCCTCCCAAATTTGTTTTTGGTTGCAAGATAAGGAAGTCAACAGGATACTCCCATGAATCCAAAGAGACTATGATATCTTCTAATATTACTTCCGGAACAACTTTAGATTTGTCTGCTAGTTTTAAAATTGTAGAAGTTGATCTAATGTTGTTTAAATGCAAAGTTTTCATTGTCTCCATTGTCATTACATTTATAGCTGCTCCCAAGTCTATTAATGCGTTTGGTACTGAGAAATTATTTATTGATATAGCAACCATAGGGATACAGGATCAATATATTTCTCTACAACAGTTTGTGTAGACATGAGGCTTGCTAGTTTACCAATGACTTGGATTGTAGTAGGATCCTTCTTCTTTTTCCCTGATTTCTTAATGCATAATTCCTTTATTGTTTTAGCATATATTGGTATTTCTTTAATTGCCTTCAACAAAGGAATTTTTACATAAGCATTTTTTAACTCATCTAAAATATCAAATTCAGGAAGGGTTATTTCTTTTTGTTGTTCCACTAACCTTTCAGGATAAGGTGGTGTTTGAGTTGTAATTGTTTTTCCTTTCTAAATTTGTATTTCAGTTTGTGATGCTTCAGGTGATTCTCCTTGTTCAGTTGGTTCCTCTATGATTGGTGGAGAATCCTTTTTAAGCACCTTTCCAGACCTTAAATGGACATCCTTTAGAGGAAGAATAGAATATGTCGGAAAATATGCTGCTTCATCTACAGTATATGCAGACTTGTCCATTTTGTTATTCGGATTTGCCACTGGTTGGGCTGGTAATTGAGTTGGTCTGGGTTGGTTTGAGGGTAGCTATAACTGTTGTGGTTGAGTCAACAATGGTGGTGGATTCTGCTGTTGAAATGGCATGGATGGCGGATATGCATAAGTTTGTTGCGGAAATGGCATGGATTGTGGATATTGTGGATATGGAAATGGCTGTTGGTATTGTTGCTGGTAGTGCTGTTGATACTGTTGAGGTGGCTGGTTTCCATAACCATATCCTCTCCAACCTTGTGCAGGTTGTTGTGGAGGCCAAGCTTGCCATGGCATTGGAGGGGTCCAAATATTTTGAGGTGGATAGAGGTAATTTTGTTGAGGGAATTGTTGCGGATTTTGTTGAGGCATCCTAGGTTGCCATGGTCTTCGTGGTGCTACATAATAAAAACCTTCTATTCCTGGCACTTCTTCCATTGAGTTCATTTGTAATTCTTTCAATCTTAGACAGTTTTCTGTGGAATGATTTTCTGTACAAAGACCACATACCTGAATACTATCCAAAGGACATTCTCTCAATGGATGTTTCTTTCTACATTTGGAACAAAAGATTGCTAGAGCTTGTTCTTGTTCTTCTTTCTTCTTGTTTGCCTTTAGAACATCCACTTGTGTTCCTAATGTACTTAAGAGGTCCATTTTGAATTTTTCCAATAAGCTCCCTATTTCAGCTCTTGTTATCCCTCCTGCAGCTGACTTTGCTGCTTTTGAACTTACTTCTCTTTTTCCAGTTTTTGATCTTCCTCTAGAATATTTTTGACATAACTCAACAATTTCTTCGAATGGCAGGTTTGAAATTTCCCCTTTACCCATTACATTCAAAATGTCAAGGTATTCATCCCTTACACCCTTGAGAAAGATGGTTCGAATGGTGTCCTGATTTAAAGAGTGTTGTTTAGATGTTTGTAGATTATATGCAAATCTTTCCAAATATTCCTCTAAACTTTCATCTTCTTGTTGTGTCATTCTGAAAACGTCTTCCTTGGAATCTCTAGATCTACAATAAGCTTGATATTTTTTAAGGAAGACTGATCTCATTTCATCCCAAAAATTTTATTGTTTGCTCTCCTAAACCCATGAACCATTTTAAATCTGCTGCTTTTAATGTTGTAGGAAAAAGACGAAGTTTATGAATGTCATCAGTTTATCCATATGTTCTACATAGAATATCAAATTCAAACATAAAATCATCAGGATCTTCCGTGGACATTCCATAAAAATTTGGCAATACAGAAGGTGGAATATTTTTCATTTTCACTTCTTTTCCTAATACTGCACTTGTGTCTACTATTGGAAAGCCAAAGGTAGCCTCTTGATCATTACCATCTTCTTGTCTTTTCCGATCATTTTCTATCTTCCTATCATTTTCTTGTTTTTCCTCCTCCTCTCTTTTTCTTCTCCGTTCCCTTTGTTGTCTTTCATACTCAATTCGTTGTTCAAGAGTGAAGATAATAGATCCATGTCCTTCTTCTGCCATTGATTTAGTTGTTTCAATTTTAGGTGAAGATTCAGGTTGTTCAAAGACAGGTTGATTTATAGATGGAAAGACAAGTGGTTTTCCTTTAATAATTTCCTTTTGTTTTCCTAAAGTTGATGGTAGTTTTTGTTTTGCTTCCCAAGCTAACAAAGTTTGCCTCTCAATCAAAGTTAATCTCTGTCCAGTTCTTTGTTTTTCTGCCAATTCCTCAATTATTGGATTACCAGTAACTGGGGTGTTTGATGGTCCTATCTCTATTTGTGGGGGGTTTTTAATAAATCTACCTTGAGGATCTCTATATCTAGGCATAAAGAAACATAATTAAAAAGAAAATGATGTAAATAATGTTTTTGGTTGATTTGGAATTTATCTTTCTATTGACTATGCCGATATTTGCCTCCCCGGCAACGGCGCCAAAATGTTGAGCTAATTTGTTTACCTAAATTAACACAATTATTTCTTATCAATATTAGTTGTTTATGCTTTGAGGCAAGTTCACTATATGTGAAGATCAGATGTAATCAAACCTTGAAAGATAAGTTATTCAAAAGCTTAAAGCAATACATCCTACAACTCTAATTCAATTAGTTTAAAGCAGAGGAAAAATATTGAAATGGTTCTTGACTCAAGAAGTCCACCTTTTCCTCAACTACCACTTAATAAATCAGAGATTAAAACCAAGAACTTAAGATGGATAAATTTTTAATGAAATAAGCTCTTAACTTAAGAGACACATAAGGTATTTCATCATAATTCATTCATCTCAATACCAAAATCACAATAAGAAACTATTTGCATGCAAACAAAGGAAACTAGTTTTAATTCATCATTTTAGTAGAAGAGATGCTCAACTTGAACATTTGTTTTTCTCCAACTTAATAAAGTGATGAATAAGCTAAAAACTAATGCAATCAATCACCATGCATGAACCATAAAGCAATCTGAAGTAAAGCTTTGAAAAACCAGTTCTACAATAAACAGATTACAAGAAATAAAACTAGTTAACAAGGAAGTGTACTTAGCTTGGAGTGGGGGGCCCTCCACCCTTGCCTTGCACACTTGAGAAGTGATATCAGAAGCTCAAATCAATCACACATCCATAGCATAATAATAGCACAAGTCTTCAAATTAACTCCTCAATCCAAAAGTGTCACAGCATAAAAGTATAATAAGTCAATACATAAGCCATCAAAGTTAAGGCTCTTAAATAAGAAGTCTCATGAAACAAACTAATCTATATTCACTCTAACAAACCCATCTACTCTAATCCACCTATCCAAGTCGAATTCACTACTCCCATCCCAAGAAATATGACCAATCCCATAGAATCTCAAAATTGCCCTATTTCTATGGGATTTCTGAATGACTAGTCATGATTGACTAGCACTAAATGGGCCTAGTAAAGCTTGTTCTGTTCGAACTAAGCATAGCTGGCTTAGTCCTAGTTCCCAAGCTTTCCATCCATGCATTCAATTCGTGCCCAAGTGTCCTGCAACCACATCAACCATAGATCTATTACGAGAATTTCTGAATCTGCCAAATTTGCACTTAAAATCAAACTTTCATAAAAACTTTAGAAATTGACAAATTAAAATTAAATACCTGAATGGATATCAAATATACATCAAAATGGGATGAATGAAGTGAAAATGGATGATAAATAGATGGATTAGTAAGTTTCTTAGAGCAAAATAAGACCAAAACTCCGGCCCAACGCACTGCTTCTTCACATTTTTGGAATCATGTTTATAAAATCTTTATATTAAAAATGCATTGTACAAATTAATATGTTGGAGATTAATAATTATTTTTTTATATAGTTTGAAATTGATTTACTAAATAAAAGATAATATTAATAAATTCATTATTAATATAAATATTTCAAAGAATATTCTTAAATATATAATTTATATTGTGATATTTATTTCGGACATATATATATATATAAACAATGCAAAATAATGTACTGTTTAAAAGGTGTATCTTTATTATTAGAAGTTACTTTATATATATTAACTGATATAATAATATACTAATAATATACATTGAATAAATATTTCCATATCAACTAATATATCAATAAAGAACTATAAATAATATTTATATAAATATATAACAAAAACATATATTTTAAAATATATTAATAATGACTCCAAATAGCTATTACACAAGGTTACTAAAAGTTACAAATTGATGAGGATTCAAAGATGGTAATAACAACTATTGACAAACCCATTTATGGAACATCTCCCTCCAAATTGGTCAAAATTTGGCGATTGGAGTTATTAATAGATTGCATCGTGAGTTGATCCTTCATAGATTGCATCATGAGTTGATCCTTCAACTAGATCATGTTATACTCCTTCATTCAAGAAGATCAGGGAACAAATCTGCAGACTTCATGGCTATCCTAGGATGCTAGTCCTAAGTTCTCTATATAAATGAAAGGTGGTCATTATTGGAACAAGTAAATTGGGCTAACT
Source organism: Pinus taeda (assembly GCA_000404065.3). Classification (NCBI taxonomy): domain Eukaryota; kingdom Viridiplantae; phylum Streptophyta; class Pinopsida; order Pinales; family Pinaceae; genus Pinus; species Pinus taeda. The sequence continues at coordinate 29,312 of APFE030878400.1, forward strand.
CATTATGATCCATCTTGGATAATGACACGGACTCCCTGATGGGTTGAGCACACAGATCGAAAGGGGGTTTTCGGGTCAAGCCTGCCACCCTACTAAGTAATGTGCATTAATAATAAGGAATTAAGATTGTGGAGCAGAGAGTTTCTCTTCTCAATATTACAAATTAGTTAAATAAGATGACATCAGAGACATCAACATTAAATGACTACAATGAGATTGAACTAAATTGGACTAATTGAAACTGAACTAGGACACTTGGATGGATGGTTTTGACACCTAGCAGGTGGTTGGAATTAGATTCCCCAACACTCCCTCTTAATTACAACCACATAAAAATTCAATTAAAATACATGTTGGTCTATGTCTTAGCTAGGCTTACAATTTAAAAATTGACTTCAACTACATTTATTTTTCTTCTTCTCTTCTTCTAGATCTTTTAGCCTCTAAATTATTTTAGTTTTTTCTTCTTATTGTATCCTTCAAATATTAGTTTCTTCATTTGCTGGTGCAGGTATTCTATTGTTCCAATGTGTCTAAGTATGTCTCAGACTTCTTAAAAAATAAGCTTGTATGTGGGTTGTTGCCACATATTATCTTTTGTAGTGTGCTTTTGATCATCAATCTGCTGCAACATAAGATGAGAATAAAATTTTATCGCTTCAAAACTCTGATCCCCGGAAATTTCATTGGTGTGTTCATCATGCATGTTGTCTTCAAGGAATGAAGACTGTGGAGAAGAGAGTTTCTCTTCTCAATATTATGAATCAGTTAAATGATATTACATTAGAGACATCAAAATTAAATGACCACAGTGAGACTAAACTAAAATGGACTAACTGAAACTGAACTAGGACACTTGGATGGACACTTTTGACACCTAACAAGTGGTTGGAATTAGATTCTGCAATAATTAAAGAGCATGAGGTGTGTCTTTCCCCTAACATCCAATTGCATGCAACCTCAGAGATGGATTTTTATAGTAGCTGAGGATGGAATAAGCTAACCTTATTCCCTGTGGTCTGGGTGGGTGCTTATGACAAATTCAAGGTCGAGGAGATGACCTCCCTTTTGTTGCTGTTATAGTTAGGCTCCTGTGCTGTGAGAGTGTTGTTTTTTTGTGTATTTGACTCTCGTACTAAGTGGCTTATGTATCGTTTGGAGTTGGAGAAGCAGACATCGGAGGGGAAAATTTGTTTGTGTGAGGTGAATTGGTAGTTGGTTTCGAAGCTTGCCAGTGGTAGTCTGCAAAGGCTTTCTACTATCAACGTAGGATTAGCAGCTCATGTTTTATCCCTCCTACCTCTGATTTGCATGTATGATTCTCTTTTTGTTTTTGTACGTCTCGTGTCAGTGATTGTGTTAGCTAATCCTATCATGCTAGAGTTTGGGGAGAAATTTGGAAATTTGGCCTTTGATCTAGATTGTTTTGGCTTGAGAAGATAGAGGTGAGTACTGGTTTGAGTGTGTTATATCTCATTTCTTGTTGTCCAAGTTGTTTTATGCAACATTTCCCTCGTTCAATTTAGTTAGGCTTAAGTGTGGAATTCCTTGTCTTTGTGCTTATTTATGTTTCTGTCTCTAATTGAATTCTTAGTTTTCTATGGGATACAAGGGGGGAGGAGTGAATTTACCTTGGGAGCCTAGGAGCAGTGGTTCCTCTATTGGTCTATTCTCGAGTTTATTTCTTGGTGACGACACTGTTTATTTGGTTGTTAGCATTTTTTCATATGACTATTCTTGTCGGGTTCTTGGTCGGGTCCATTTGGGTAATTGTTAAAGGCTTGAACGCCTCATGTTCACAATGTGATGCAGGAGTGGCAGAGGTGGCAGTAGTTTATAGGGTCAACGTGGGGCTGGAATTTTCGTCCAAGATTCAACTGCAACATATTAACACAGCATGGAAAATATGTAACAACTCTTTATTTTTTTAAGATATATGAAATAATGTAAAAGACTTTAAGATATAATATATATTATATGGTTAATAATATGGACCAGCACAATTTAAATATTTGAATGTTCATGTATCAAATTTTTCAATTCAAACTTTATATATTAACAATCGATGAAAAAAAATTTCTTTATTACTAAATTGTGTGCTATGGTCAAAATGAAAACAAATGTGTATATTTCCTATTAACGTAATATCATATTTTGTTTTGGTCTTTTGCATCTTAACAGATTTTTGAGGTTATATATATATATATAATATATTATTATATATATATATATATAATTTTGTTTCACCCCACTCAACAATACAAATAAACAAGAGCGTGATAGGAAAATAAAATTGAAACATAATATTTTATATTTTTTTTTTTGAGATTATATACACTCTAAAACATTATATAATAGAACATAACAATACCACCGTTTAAATTCCATCCTTAGACCTTTCTAATTCTGATCGTACCCAATACCACCGCACACTCACGCCCTCTTGCGCGATATTATTATTCTTCCCTGAGCATAAATAATGTATCTATACAATATAAACTGTAAGTACCTCACTCTCACGAACCACCTCCACACTACAACACACATTTATATCTACACCTCCACTCCCCTCATTTTTAAATTTTGATTTTATTTTAAATATATTACATCACGTTTTGTAACCAATGTGAAGGTTGTAAATGTCTCTTAGAAATTATATTTTTTTTCTTAATGCTTATCAGATATACAATTTAATAAAATGATTTTTGAAGCTTGGTTTTCGATACGTGTTGTTCTAGGGAGTCCATTAAAGCAGGCACGTATCCGATCACGCTCGTTAGTAAGACTGGCTTATAATTCAACTTTCCATCATGTCCGTCCACATGTCATGTCTGACATAAGGCAACGTTAAATATAGAGTTGGTTTTAGTGTGATTTTTGGAAGTTTTAGTAGGTTTTTCTGTCTAATTTTTTTAAAATTTAGTAGGAATTTATTGAAATCATTAATTTGATAGGTAATCCTGTGCAATAGTTTTCCAGGATATTGAATCCATATATACAGTTAAAAAAAAACTAGTTTAAATAATACAAATCAAAATTTCAACTTAATTCTTTTCACTAAATTCCAACCCAAAACACTTCCTAAAATTTAGAAACGTAAGAGCATGAAATTGAAACATAACGCCTTATCCCAAGTAAAATCGCCTGCCTGACCAAAGTAGCATGCGTTTTTGGAATCCTTATTTTTAAGTGGTTTTCTTTTCAACTCTATCGAAGGTGGAAATCCCTCTATACTTCAAATTGGCACCAGCCTACTGCGCTGATACGCAGATCAAGAGGTACAATTCTTTAAAATTTGGATTTTACAACTTCAAAATATAGTACAGATTGATTGCGCAGGCAGCCAATTGCTGATAATTTGTTGTTTAAATAAAACAATATCTAATGTAACTTTTTGTTTCATTTGGAAATTCTTTTATTTGTATTGCATTTATTCAAGTGGTGTAACTGTTAAACAGAAACCGAATTGAAAGACTTCAGCGCTAACCTCGCCATCCACAAGTTATTCTCTGAAAATCATGGCGACGGTGAACTGACTAGCACTGAAAGCTGCCCATCGTCATTTGACATTTAACCTCACTGGTTCATGAATTTAGCATGCAGAACTTTAGATCTTCCTTCTTCATTTATAAATTTGTATTTTCTTGAGCCTTAGAATCCAAGTCAAGGCCCAGGCCTATGTGTAATAGAAATTTGTGATTTTATTCTCCATTATAATTTTTTCTCTCGTTAATGAATTCTTCCTATTCCTGTTATCTCTTGCTGTGTCTGTGATGATTTTATTTTCTGATGTGCTTCTCTGATTCTCTGATCTTGCTGTGTCTGTGATGATTTTATTTTCTGATGTGCTTCTTTGATTCTCTGATCTCAACGACTGATATTAGAGCCAAGTTGTGAGGTGAACGAAGCTTTTATACATGGCTCTGGCAACAACACTTCACAACTGTCATTTAAGGGCATTGCTCTTCGTTGTCCCGCTATGAATCCCTTTGATTTCCCCGCATATGTGGCGCTACCCAGCAAGCTACTGTTGTTCGACGGAATGCATCCCGACTTGAGAAGAGACAAAAGTCCTGTGTCAGAAGCGACGACGAGAAGCTCACTGTTGGGCAGCAATGATCAGTGCCCAATAAGAGCATCGACGGTGGTGAGGATGTCAAGACGCATAAAGTCTAGACCGACTGCAATTCTTCGTGGTGTGTTGTTTTTGACACTGAAGGTCATAAACACCGTGTATTGAATTATAAACTTAGAGCCAAATTCAAGAAAGTGTGTAATGTAGTTGAATCTGAGGTGAATGATACCATTTAAGCATTGGTGATATGAGGTATTAACATAGCTGAATGAAGGTAAATAATTTAAGCATTGGTGATATGAGGTATTAACATAGCTGAATGAAGGTAAATAATTTAAGCATTGGATATGTTAGATTTAGTTAGTTTTCAGTTGTCAAATCTCTTCAATTCCATAATTTTGTTGTCATGGAATAAGTCGAACTTACAAACATTTTTACTGTCATGACTTTGACTAATCATTGTTTGAAAATCACGATGAATCTGGTTGACAATGTTTTTGGTTGATAATGTGAAGTGTTGTTGAGGCTTTGGGAGGCATCGTCACAAATTTTTGGGTCATGGGGTATATTGTTAAAGTGAAGGTTTGTTAAAGGTTTCATTTGAAAATCCACTATAGTCAAGGGTGGGTTTGTTGTTCAAAGCATCATGGTTTTTGGGATACTACACTTTTTTTCCTTTTCTAATATTCCTCATTTTCTCTATCTCCCTATTCTACCTTTTAATCCCACCTATTCCCTCATCCCTCATTCCATTCAATTTGTTGTATTCCCTATTACACTCTAATCTTAGTCCGCTTTAAAAAAAAATCATCATGGTGCATCATGTATGAATACTACCCATTTACCTTAAGTCTCCATCCCCTCTATCCCCTAATGGTCATCATTTCAAATCACACCCGCATGCCTCACACTCACCTCCACTACCCAATAGTCATATCATACCTATGATTCGAAATCATTACGTAAGTCATCATATTGTTATACGCATAACTTACATCACTCAACCATAATGCCAAATTTCGAATTAAAATGGTATGTCGCCATTCCATCTCCATCATTCCGTGTGAAATTGTTTTCCAAGCTCGATTAAGTGTTCATGGTTCAAATTTGAGGATGGTTCACGGTTTAACTGAGTCTAATATTGGAACACATCATCATTAGCAATTACAAAGTAGCACGCTACACAAAGGAGCTATGCAGTTGAACATAGAGCTTCCCTATGGTCACCCTAGCATGGTCACGATTTAGTCTTGTTTTCTGGAGGTAGGTTCGTGTCACCCAATTCTCAAACTATGTTTTGTTTCCTAACTCAAGTCTTGGTGAGTTGTGTTACTAAGTTGTTGCACACACCCTGTCTGCTACGCACATAGTCGCTTTCAATCTCAGAGTCAAGGTCATGTAAAAATGTTATTTGATTTTGAATGTTGAGTAGTGAGGGTGATTGTTAGTAAAGGTCATAAAGCTTGCCACTCACCCTCCAAATTTCTAAAATGTTCATGTCAGCACTGCGTAATACCCCTGTTTGTTGAATTTTGGTTGCTATCACGCAAAGTGAAATCTCCCACCTCTATTTGTGTACACGTAATCTTCTACATATGGAAACTTTCCAGGTGTTTTTAGGTCAAATTGCTTCCACCACAAGCAAAAAGGGAGGGGATGTTGTATAGAGCCTCAAACTTTGGCACTAGTTAATTTTTCCCCAACCATTAGCATTGCTTTTGAGAACATTGAGTGCATTCCATTTTTTCAAAAGGTCCAGAAGGCAGGTCAAATTGGGATATTTGGAGATAGTGGTCATAGAAAAACTTATTGCTGATGCTACAGGGCTTCCTACGGCTAGTGAGAAGTGGTTTGAAGGGGATGATATGGATATCTCAGCCTTTAAGGAGTTTTTCAAACCTAAGTTTAGCAACAAATTGCTACAAGCTTCCCAACTATATATTTTCAAGACCATTAGAGTGAGTTTCTGAAGATTATACAAAAATACTTCACATGTGAAGGTAGATTTAGCCGAGTTTACCAATACCACGTAAGACTCTTGTTGCATTTCACATATAAGAAACCCATGAATTTAACTTTCTTCTTGCTTGACATTTTGGAAAGACTAGCAAGGAAGGTTCAAGTCCAAAAGGATAATCACATGTAAACTTTGTTTCATTTTTCCCGTATCAAAATTCTTGTTAAGTTTGTAGTGGAAAAAAAGAAGGTTTGGTTTGATTTTCTGTCTAGTCTTGGTATATCACCTCAGGCAAACTCTTCATCAATCAAATTTGTGAAGAAAAATAAGAAGCTCATGGAACACATGATGAAAACGTAACTTAGACAGTGGAAGAGGTAAAGGCAGATGAGGAAATGAGTGAACAACCCAACAGGAAACCTAAAGGCAAACCTGGAAAGTAGTTGAGTAAGGGACATAGCACAAAGGGTAAGGAGAAAGTCCAAAAGCCAAAGGTTCATGTGGCATGTTAGGCCCCTATACTACTAGTGTAACCGCTTATTGTTATTAGTACAACCCCCTTATTATATTTTTGTACCCATGTAGTCCCCATATTGTTATTATTGTGCCCCATAGAAGCCCACTAGTGTTATTATTGTGCCCTTACATTATTATTGTTATGTCAGCTCTAATTATATTATGACCCCTTAGACTCCTATATATAGAAAGGAGGTCTTGTTCATTTGTATCATCCAAGAATTGTTCATTTGTGTAATGTAAAGGAGGTTGCCCCCTCGAAGAGGCTGAATTATAAGGCGTTTATCTTTATTTTCTATCTTTTTATGAGCTGGTTTCATAACATTTGGTATCAGAGCTTTGGATTCTAGGGTTTCGCTACTCCAAACAGGTCATCATGGCATTTTCGCTATAGCTTTGTTTTTGCAATGTTTTAGAAGCTAACAAAAAAAACCCATTTGAGATGAAATCTCGCTAAAATTAGGGTTCAAATTTCAGATCTTTTATGGCTATATTTTCAGAGATATTATATAAATAAGATAGTGTTTTTGCAAGCTCCAAAATTTCATCTAAAACAGGTCAGCGTGGAATTTTCACTATAACTTTTTCGCTACAAAGTTTCAGAACATAAAAGAAAAACCAATTTGAGAAGAAAGCACTATGAACCTCATGCCTGAATTTCAGATCTTGTCTCACTATACTTTTAGATATTTAAGTTCTGAAATCACGACCCGCAGTGGTCCTCTGTGTTCTCTTTCTAATGCCACTAGTCTGATTGAAATTGGATTCTCCAAGAAAGAGATATGCACAATCTCCCACGATGACCTAATTATATACCTTTTCAAAAGAGAAAAGTTATATGAAGTTCCACATGCCACTGTTTTCACCTTTGGATCTGAAAAATATACACAGAAAACTACAGTCCTTTATGTTATGACGATTTTCCCAAGGTCACCTCTTTAAAATTTAATTCGGGATTTGTCATTTGTATCATCCAAGAATTTTTCATTTGTGTAATGTAAAGGAAGTTTCCCCTTCGAAGAGGTTGAATTATAAGGTATTTATCTTTCTTTTCTATCTTTTTGTGAGCTAGTTTCATAACATTTGGTATTAGAGCTTCGAATTCTAGGGTTTCGCTACTCCAAACAGGCCTTCGTGGCATTTCGCTATAAATTTTTTCTGTGGTGTTTCAGAAGCTAAGAAAAAAACCATTTGAGAGGAGATCGCGCTAAACCTGGGGTCCGAATTTCAGATCTTGGGTCTCTATATTTTCAGAGATATTATGTGAGGAAGTCAGGGTTTTTCAAGCTCCAGAATTTCATCTAAAACAGGTCATCGTGGAATTTTCTCTATAACATTTTCGAAATAAAGTTTCAAAAGCAAAAAATAAAACCCATTTGAGAAGAAATCAGTCTGAACCTCAGGTCCGAATTTCAGATCTTGGCTCGCTGTGTTTTCGGATATATGTTCTAAGGAAGTTAGGGTTTTTGCAGACTCCTAAATTACATTCCAAACAGGTGACCCGGGGAAACGCTTCATAACTATCTCTCTAAGCATCATATTGAAATTTCATAAGAAGCTACAGAAATAGGACAAACTATAGTTTCCTGTATATATTTTTCATATCCGAAGGTCAAAATAGTGACACATGGCACTTCATACAAGTTCACTCTTCTGAAAAGGTGTATAATTAGGTCGTCTTGGGAGATTGTGCATACATATTTCTTGGAGAATCCAATTTCGATTAGACTGGTGGCATTGAAAAGAGGACACAGAGGGCTACTGCAAGTCACAATTTTAGAACTAGAAGATTTGAAATTACAGAGTTACAATCGTTTCAATATCGAACTCCTAAAATCAAGAAAAGGCAATATGAAGAAGTTTGATGGCAAGGATTCGGTAAATTGGTTACTATAGATGGAGTAATATTTTGATCTACATGAGGTGCAACTATTACAAAAGGTATGTATTGCATACTCATATTTAGAACCGGATCAATTTTTATGGTATAAAGGGCTTTATTCTCGTAAACCACTTGTTACATGGTCAATTTTCACGGAGGAAATGATAGCACATTATGAGGATACAAAGAGAAATACCTTCTTTAGCCAATTGATAAATCACAAACAAAAGTGTTCAATGGCAGAGAACATTAAGGACTTTCAAAAATTGAATATAATGGTAAATGATATTCCAGAGAAGCAAAGGATTGATGTCTTCATAGGTACTTTAAAGGATAACATTCAACATGAGGTTCGTCTCTTGGAACCTAATTCATTGGAGAAGGCATTCAGGTGGGCAAGAAAAATCGAAAGTGAAATTATGGAAAGAAGGAATCCCAACACTCACGACTATAATTATGGAAGTGTTTTTTCTCCTAGCCTTCCACAACCTACAAGGTTTACATCACAACAATTGGAAGAAAAAAGAGAAAAAGGGCTTTGTTACAATTTTGATAGCAAATGCACTAAAGGTCATAAATGTGCTAAGAAGAAATTATTTTACATAGATTATGAAGAGGAGGAATAAAAGGATCAATAAACATCAAAATAAGAGGATATACACTAGGAACCAACCCCAAAGAAAGAAGAAATGAATCCGACCATATCTTGTAAATCATTGGCAAGAATCACCATTCCTCAAACTCTCAAGATAGAAGGACATATCAAGAAGAAAAAAGTTCAAGAAGTGAAATATCACATCGAGAAAGAATAAATGAATCCAACCATATCTCGTAACACATTGGCTGGAATTACTGTTAGGATATTCGGACACATAGGAAATAGTTAAGTTCAACTTGGTCTAGTATAGAGTTAGGTAAAGTGTGTTTCTTTATCGTTGTACATTTTGTAACTTACAATCCGACGGTCATGATATGTAGTGATCCGACGGTTCATTCTCTCCTCGGTATTACCGACACTTGATCCGTGGCTTGACACCCGATTGGTCCATGAATTCTATTTAAAGCGCATGAGGGTCATTTGTAGGTTCACCGTGCATGAGAGAAGCTTATGTAAATTTTCATTCTTTTATTAATAAATTGCCTGTAGTAGCCACGTTGGCACAGTGCACTGTTTCCCTCTCTGAGGGTTTTAACCACGTCAAAATACTGGTGTATTGATCTGTGATCTGTTTGTGAGCGGTGTCCTTTTGGTGTTTTGTCTGAGGAACTTACCTTGTAAATTCCTACAAATTGCTCATTGAATGTTGGGATATAAGTAACATAAGAACTTTCCTTTCTCATACTCTATAAATGTTCTTGTTTCATGGTTGTATAGCAAGTTGGTTTCTGATTGTCTCAAAGTGCACTAACACGTTTGTTGTTGTGAGTTGTTTGAGGTTTCATAAGTTCACATCTAATGACAACACTCACTAAAGCACTCTAATCTCAAATCAAATTGTGTTAAATAATTCAAGCTTCTTTAAGGTGAGGGCTAATGAGGAGGGTAGTGCTCAAGTTAAGCTTTTGTCCATGCAGTTTATATATCCTAGCCAATCTTTTGCATTTTATCATCGTGGCTCAACCCTGATGAGAAATAAGTCATGCCATTTTTAAGGTGTATATGTAAATACAAACTTGTAACTTGATACAACAAAGTTTGTTATCATAAAACTATTCAAAATATCAGGAAAATGAGAATATCCATCGTAAAATGAATAATATTTATAAATAAATGTTTTGAGTACATGTTAAAATTGGCAACTAGGGCCAAACTCCATGTGGGTCACCTTATTTATGGCTGCTGATATTTTTTCTAGATTCCTCTCGTCGGGAGGTGTCGGATTGATGTAAAGATTATCTGATTCTGATAAGTATTTATGGAGATATGAATTTATTTTGATTATGGACAAATTGTCAAGGTCGGCCAACAAACTTATGTAGGCTCAGAAGCCCAACAGTCACGTCTATTCATCCTCAATGTTTGCATATAAATACAAGGTGCCTCCTCCTCATTTGGACACTTCATTCACTCATCTTCTCTCTCTCTCCTACGCATAAAAGGAGCCTCTCTCTCTCTCACACGTGGTTGAAAGGAAGACGTCCTAGGGCAAGGAAGACGCAAAAAGAAGAACTCTAGGGTAACAGGTCATCTATTTGACCAGCGTTGACTAAACTTTGACCATCAAGAGGTGCGGATTGGGCGTGGCTGCCTCTCCTAGGCAGGCCACAATTTTTGGCACGAAAACCGAGGTGATTTGACTTCTGGCTTGACCGGTGTTGATTGCCCTAGTTTAGGGCTACAAGTTGATTTCAGAGATCTGCAAGTTGACTGTACTTTTGGTGTTGTTTCTTTAAGCTGTTCGAGGACAAGTTGACCGGAAATTGACCAAGCATATTAGACGTCAATTTCATCTAGTTTGACCAAGTTTGACTTTGTTGATCTAGGGTTTGCTGCTGCTGATATAAAATTACAGAATTCAGATTTTGTACTATTTCTCTTTGTTGAACTATTGAAGATAAAAGAAGAATTGATCAAAGGGTTTCCCCGCATTGGGGTTTGTCCCTGGCTAGTTGCCACATCTTGTGTCTCTTGTCTTGGCTTGTTTTCTGTTGATCATTTAATGTTCTATCTGCACTTTACTTAATGTATATGTGATTGCTAACCTGTGGCTAATAAGAAGAAAAATAAGTAAACTGCTCCTAGCATAGAACATACCAACATGGTATCAGAGCTGAGGGGAAGACAAAGCCCTAGCAAGAGCAAGAGCAAGAGCAATCATCGAAGAGCAGGTTGGCAGGCTATCTTAAAATCATGGGGTCCTCAACACACTTCCTTGCTAAAGACAAACTTCGTGAGAAATCTGACTATCACGAATGGAAGATGTCTCTCGATCTAACATTAGAAGAGCAGGAAGTGTTGGACCATGTGAGAGGAGGAATTGTTGAGCCTCCATCAAATGCATCCGCTGCTGCTAGGAACAAATGGACCAGGGGAAAAGTCAAAGCAAGGAAGATCATCCGGGACTCTATCGACAAGCGCTTGGTGGCCTATGTTTTTGAGCTAAACACCTCCAAGGAAATCTACGATAGACTGGTGAGTTTATTTAAAGTTAATGATGCAAATCAAGTCTTGTTTCTTAGAAATAAGTTGAAGGAAATTAAGAAGGGCAAAAATGAGAGTATGCAAGCATATTTCTTAAGGATCACAGAGATCAAGAATGATCTCCTACCCATTGGGGAAGTAAGTCTTGACAAGGAAATGACACTCACAACTCTTGGAGGACTGCCATCTGAATGGTATATATTCAGGACTACTCTTCTCAACAATAACATAATTCTTGGATTTGAGGAATTGATGGTACGATGCATTCAAGAAGAAACAAGGATGGAAGAGCAAGAAATGCCCATACTTAAAGGTCATCACTGTACCTTTTCTTCTCATATTAAAAGAAGAAACAATTCCAGGGCTAAATTCAAAGGAAATCTTGGACCAAAGGGTGGAAGAAAAGGGCGATGTTACAATTGCAATAAAACAGGTCACTATGCAAGGGAGTACCTTGACAAAAGGGACTCACACCGGGACGATGATCAAAATCTCCTCTCAAGGCAATCAAAGGAACGACAGGTCAAATGGTAGAGGTAAAAGAAATGCCAGAAATAAAGGAAGAGGACCACCATTCAAGAAGGCAAGAAACTCCAGGTATGAATCTAACACTGTTAAGAATAAGCAAGATGAATATTATCTAACAACAACTCTCTCTACTACTGCTCCCCCAGATTCGCTGGGAAATTGGCTTATTGATAGTGGTGCCTCAAGGCACTTCACTGGTTACAAAGAAGCTCTCTATAATCTGGCAGAGAAGGAAACCAACCTGAAAATTGTTCTTGGAGATAATTCAAAATATCCCGTGAAAGGCGTTCGAAATGTCACTGTTCAATTGAATCAAGGAAATACAATCCATTTACAAGATGTATTATATGTACCTGATCTCAAAAAGAACCTGGTGTCCATTTTGACAATGGAAGACAAAGGCTACAGGGTGGCCTTCAGCGATGGCAAGGTATGTGTATGGAAAAAGAAATTAAAGATGCTTTTACTCTTGGGTTTCGAGTTGATTCATTATATCAGGTCGGTGGAAGTCCGCTGGGTGTCATGTCTTGTGACACATCTCTTTAGTTTGAACTATGGCATCGAAGGTTTGCTCACCTTCATTATCAAGCTCTACCCGATGTGAGAAAAATGGTTACCGGGATGCCCGAGTTTAGATTAGAGCAAGAAGGTGTATGTCCAGGATGTGCCGAAGGAAAGCTCAAGAGGGGACGATTCTCCTCAAGCCAAAGCAAGACCTTCGACATATTGCAGTTGGTTCACTCAGACATATCCGGTATGATGCCTGTGAACTCCTTGGGAGGATATTTATATTACCTCACTTTTACAGATGATTATTGTCGCAAGACTTGGATATACTTCTTGAAAAGGAAGGATGATGTGTTCTCCTGGTTTCGGCACTTCAAAGCCCTGATTGAGAATCCAACCAAAAAGAAGATCAAGACCTTAAGGACTGAGAATGGGACTGAATATGAATCCAATGAGTTTCATGACTTTTGCAAAGAGGCTGGCATAAGTGGGAGACTACTACACCATATACTCCTGAGCAGATTGGTGTGGCGGAAAGGAAGAATCGTACAATTGTGGAAGCTGTTCGTGCTATCTTCCATGATCAAAGACTTCCGAAGTTTCTATGGGCCGAAGCTGCAAATACCGCCGTATATGTACAAAACCGATGCCCTCATCAAGCATTGGGTTCCAAGACTCCCGAAGAAATGTTCACTGGTAAGAAACCTAACGTATTTCATTTTAGAATTTTTGGAAGCCCTGTATATTTTCATGTGCCAAAGGAGAAAAGGAGTAAATTGGGTGCATCTGGAAAGAAAGGAATCTTCGTGGGCTATAGCGAAATTACTAAAGGCTATAGAATCTATGTAGCTAGTCAAAGGGAAGTCGAGATTAGTCATGATGTCACATTTGACGAAGATATGGCTCTTAGCAAAGTAGACAATCTTCCTACTTTAAGGGGATCTAAAGAAGCTGGCACCGGGGAACCAAAGGAAAAGGAAGATGAGATGATGCTCGATGTGGAAGAATCTATGGATCCTATTGATCCTCCTCCACAAGATCCTTCCTTTTCAAGGAAGAGGCCTTCATGGCTTAGGGGGACACTTGATGATGCTGAAGGACACATTGCACCCAGAGGAACCTTCCGTGAAAGTAAGAAGCCGAGCAAGTATCAGGGATACCTGACCATCATGAGCACGACCATCCAAAATGAGCCTTCGTCATTCACAGATGCTGTCAAGCATCAAGTATGGAAGGATGATATGACCGAGGAATATGAGTCCATCATGAAAAACAATGTTTGGGATGTGGTCCCCAGACCCCAAGACAAAGCAGTTGTCACTTCAAAGTGGCTTTACAAGATAAAGCATGCAGTTGATGGAAGTGCGGAAAAGTATAAGGCTCGTTTTGTCGCTTGTGGCTTCTCCCAGAAGGAAGGTATAGACTATGACGAGATATTCGCACCTGTTGCCCGATATGCCACCATCTGCTCGATCATAGCCCTTGCTGCTTCGCAAGGATGGAACCTACATCAGATGGATGTCAAGACTGCGTTCTTACATGGTTCGATCAAGGAGGAGGCCTATGTGGAGCAACCTGAAGGATTTGAGATTTATGATTGAGAATCTCATGTGTGTAGGTTGAAGAAGGCCCTCTATGGGCTATAGCAAGCACCCGAGTGTGGTATGAAAGGATTGATAGCTACTTGATGAAGTTGGGATTCACTAGGAGTGAAGTCGACCCTAACGTTTACTTTAAGGTTATAGATGACAAGCCTCCGATACTGGTGCTATATGTTGATGACCTCTTTCTAACAGGTGCAAAGCCTCTCATTCACAAATGTAAGAGGGAGCTGGCTTCTGAGTTCGAGATGAAAGACCTAGGACTTATGCACTACTTCCTAGGACTGGAAATTTGGCAGAAACCAGGGGAGATTTTCCTATCTCAAGGAAAATATGTGAAGATATTGGAGAGATTCGGCATGGTGGACTGCAAGCTTGTAACTACCTTGATGGTGCTTGACTTCAAGAAGTTAAGC
>APFE030878400.1:44270-74951 GCA_000404065.3 Pinus taeda
AGAATCTGTTGAGATATCTTCGTGGCACAGTCACTCATGGGTTGAGATACACTGTCGGAGATGTGAGACTACTTGGGTATACTGACACTGATTGGGCAGACGGTGTGGTGGACCGAAAGAGCACTTCCGGGTGTTGTTTCTTTTTGGGATCTGCCTCGATATCTTGGATGAGCAAGAAGTAGAAGTCGGTGGCTTTGAGCACCGCTGAGGTAGAGTACATTGCTGCTAGCATGGCTTTCTGTGAGACAGTCTGGTTGTGAAAGCTCTTCAGTGTGCTATTTGGATTTACATTGGATACCACTGTGATCTTGTGTGACAACCAGAGCGGGATTCGTTTATCAGAGAATCCCGTATTCCATGATTGCTCCAAGCACATCGATATCAGGTACCACTATATTCGAGATATTGTGCAATTGGGAGCAATAAGGCTCCAACATATCGGTACAGATGAACAGGTCGCCGACATTTTGATAAAGCCCCTAGGAAAGGTCAAATTCCTGACCTTTCGAGAATGACTTGGTGTCATTCAGAGACCCTCTTATGAGGGTCGAGTATGATGTATTGAGCTCTAGGAACTCCAGGGGGGCGGGATACTTCTTGGAGCAACATATGACCGCAGGGTGACTCACCATCCACTGGTGGTGCACTATGTACAGGGTAAAAGGTTCAATCTTCCATTGTGACACCCCGTGGCGACTGTGGAACATGATGATTAGTTCTCCTGTGGGCCAGGATGATTTGTTCTCCATGGCGACTGTGGAATAGGATGATTAGTTCTCCGTGGCATCCACTGCACAAGATGATTCGTTCTCCTGTGGACAGGATGGTTAGTTCTCTTGTCGAGGCATCCTACCCATGCAGTCTGGGACTCATGGGAAGTACCTCTCATCTAATCAATGAGCAGGGAAATGAGGATAGGGACCTTAGTAGTACTATTAATGGATGCATCGTTGTATCTACCGTACTCCCTATGCTAGGATGACCTCCATTGATCTGGGATCAATGAGAGTGGTACACACTCTGAGATTTACTTCGGGTCAGTGGAGGATGGTATGATACATCCTCGATCATTTCTTCTTCTTCTTGATAGTTCGAGCAGAGCAGAGGAGAGTGGGGTCAAGCTATGCAGGGCAGTGCATTTGATGGATGGATAACAACGACGGTCAGACGGATTGTAGATGGATTTCTCCCTAGTTGAGAGGGGGTGTTAAAATTAGCAACTAGGGCCAAATTTCATGTGGGTCACCTTATTTATGGCTACTAATATTTTTCCTAGATTCCTCTCGTCGAGAGGTATAGGATTGATCTAAAGATCATCCAATTCCGATAAGTATTTATGGAGATATGTATTTATTTTGATTATGGACAAACTGTCATGGTCAGCCAACAGACTTATTTAGGCTCAGAATCCCAACAGTCACGTCTATTCATCCTCAATGTTTACATATAAATACAAGGTGCCTCCTCATTTGGACACTTCATTCACTCATCTTTTCTCTCTCCTACGCATAAAAGGAGCCTCTCTCTATCTCACACGTGTGGCTGAAAGGAAGACGTCCTAGGGCAAGGAAGATGCAGAAAGAAGAATGCTAGGGCAGCCGGTCATCTCTTTGACCAACGGTGACCAAGTGTTGACCATCAAGAGGTGCAGATTGGGTGTGGTTGCCTCTCCTAGGCAAGCCGCAATTATGGCATGAAAACCGAGGTGATTTGACCTTTGGTTTGATCGGTGTTGACTGCCCTAGTTTAGGGCTGCATGTTGACTTCAGAAATTTGCAAATTGACTGTACTTTTGGGGCTGTTCAAGGGCTGTTTCTTCATGCTGTTCAAGGACAAGTTGACCGGAAATTGACCAAGCATAATAGAGGTCAATTTCATCTAGTTTGACCAAGTTTGACTTTGCTGATCTAGGGTTTTCTGCTGCTGATATCAAATTACAGAATTCAGATTTTGTACTATTTCTCTCTGCTGAACTATTGAAGATGAAAGAAGAATTGATCAAAGGGTTTCCCCACATTGGGGTTTGTCCTTGGTTAGCGGCCACATCTTGTGTCTCTTGTCTTGGCTTGTTTTCTGTTGATCATTTAATGTTCTATCTGCACTTCACTTATGTATATGTGATTGCTAATCTGTGGCTAATAAGAAGAAAAATAAGTAAACTGCTCTAAGCATAGAACATACCATAATTTAACAGTACAAAAGTGATATGATTGAATACAATGATGGACCTCGTATAAATATTAGGTTGGAGTGTCCTTTCGTAACGAGTCATATCTTTTGAGATGCCATTTCATAATTATTCATGATTATTAATTATTATTATTATTATTATCATATTATTTATTACTCCTATTACCCCATATTCATGTTGACAACATTGCCTGCGCCTTTAGAAATGATTTGTCCTCAAATTGTATCGATGAAAAGGCTTGATATCTTTTTTTTTGTATATAATTTTGCCGCAACGTTACCAATTCTTGGAGCTATCATCTTCAGTGTCGCAAAATGATATGAATATCTAATTGCGGTATATAATTGTTGGATTGTGAAATGATCTAACCATCCTAAATCAATCTTTTTTGAAAATTTGCGCTTATTAGCTTCCAAAGATGAATTGTAATCATAAGAATTAATTGTGTTGACATCAATATTCTTTGAAATGTAAATCAATTGTTTTTGTCTTGAGTGATATGGGTTCCCTGATTGGTTGAGATGTCTACTCTTGTGATTTCAGTGTTGATAAGGAGTTCTTATGTCCTAATTTTCTTTTAATGTACTCACAACATTTTCTTTTCTTATTTTTGGCTTATGATCTTATCTTCAAACATTTATTTATAAATATTATTTATCCATCATAGGATAAATAATATTTATAAATAAATGTTGAGTACACAAGTGATATGTTTGAATACAATGATGGGCCTCGTATAAATATTGGGTAGAAGTGCCATTTCATAAGGAGTCATGTCTTTTGAGATGCCATTTCATAATTATTCATGGTTTTTAATTATTATTATTATATTATTTATTACTCTTATTACTCCATATTCATATTCATAACATTGCCTTCCCCTTTAGAAATACTTTGTCCTCAAATGATATTGATGAAAAGGCTTGATATCTTTTTCTTTTTTTCTGGTAATGTTGTCACAAATTTACCAATTCTTGGAGCTATTATCTTCGATGATGCAAAATGATATGAAATTCTAATTGTGCTACATAATTGCCGCATTGTGAAATGATCTAAGCATCACAAATCAATATTTTGTGGAAACTTGCGCTTATAGGCTTCCAAAGATGAATTGTTATCATAAGACTTAATTGTGCTGACATCAATATTCTTTGGAACGTAAATCAGTTGTTTTTGTCACAAGTGATATGGGTTCACTGATTGGTTGAGATGTCTGCGCGTATGATTTCGGTGTTGGTAAAGAGTTCTTTTGTCCTGATTTTCTTTTAATGTACTTGCAACCTTCTATTTATTTATTTTTGGCTTATGATCTTCTTTGCATACTGATGTTGCTGGTTTGATCACTGGGTCTTCTCTTGCAATTTCTGTTGTTTGAATTGCAACATTCGAGTATGTCTTTACTTCAATTGGATTCAAATGTGACTGAGCTGTGAGGTTTGTTACGACAAAATCTAGCAAACCTTGTAGAGGGAAACCCTACTAGACAAGAGCTAGACAAAGTGCTAACAATGGGGTAGAGGTCCAATGCCACCTTAGCCAAAACCTCTTGCTCTTTACGAATTTTCATTGATGGGAGGAGTCCCTGTAGGAGGGAGATCACTTAAAATAAATATAATAGGTATATGGTACAAAGTGATCAATCTAGAGCTCATTCAAGAGAGAGGCTCAATAATGGTTCAAGGTTTCAAGGAAGCAAAACACTCTCTAAGAAAAGTCCTAGAAATCAAGGTTCAAGACCTAGGGTTTTGAGGTTTTTTGACGGTGATAGGTATTCACAAGGTCAAGAACAAAGAGAAAGTGTTTCTTGCAAAGATAATTGCTATTCCAAGGCTCATGAAACCCTCAAGAAAGTCTTCAAATTGAGGGAGAAGAAACTAGGGTTTCCCTCCTAGGGAAACACCTAGGGCAAGAGATTTTATGAATAAAATTTGAGTGGATGCTGACCAAAATGATAGGTCATGTAGTAGAGACCTACCTTTTGAAGTTTAGGCACTCAATCCACCAAAAAACCTCCTCCCTAAAATTTCGCTCCAAGTCCTAGTTTTTCTCTTTAGCCTCAAAAGGACTGAATTTAAGGAGAAAATTTTGAGATGATCACCAAAGAATTGGACTAGTGCCTTGTCCTTTAGGCATATGGAGTCAAGGGTGTGATAAATATGCCAAATTTGTTGCTAGACAAATTCGAAATGATAATCTTCAACAATAAGTACTTACAAGAGAACATGTAGTATATCCATCCATTCACTAAAGAAATAGCTCCAACGACAATTAAAAGTGGCTTCCAAACATCAAAATGCATTCCAAGAATCTCCAATTGCCAAGAAGGAACAAGTGCAAATTCTCTTATGAGGTCTGAATTCTCCAAGTGATGATGATGATGAGAGACTCAAATGAGGTCTCTTCTATTTATACATGTCCAATCAAGTCCTATTTTAGCCTAAAGCCCCTCTTAGTTGTCAATGATGGGCAAAAACTAATTGATGTTACAGGCCAACCTCATAGCCAATGTAATAACATAAGAAAACACCCACAAGAGGGCCAAAATGATGACGTCATCCATGTGTGAGCCTTTTGGAGGTATGCATTAAGCTCCATTGGTGCCAAACTGAGTCCAGAAGACACCAAAGATCATCCTCTAGGGATTGGCCCCTAGATATCCATGCAAATCATCATATGGACCCCAATTTTGTGTTTGGGGCACAAAATGGGTCTCATGGGTCTCCTTGTTATCAAATAGATTGGATCTGCTCCATCATTGAAAGCTCGAAGAATGGTGCTAGCCCTACTATGTCTCGAAGGGTGAGACAAACCTCATTTGGGCCTCAGATCAAATACCAACCCATAGGTGCACTACTAAGATTGCTAGGGGCATATTGGTCCAAGTGCATCATTCAATGAATAATGTGGGACAAAGTGCAGACTGTTGTGGTACTGTAGGTGCCCATGGAGTGGAATGATGATGCTTTGCAATGTTGCAAGTAACAGGAGTCCCATGGCTCTCAACGCTTCTTGTGGAGGGTGTTATATGCTCTTCTAGTGGACCTAGGCCCCAATTAAGTTGCCCAACCCATGACGAAACCACCTATCAATCACACATAATGTCTAGTGTTGCCATAGTTTTAAAGACTAGCCGACTTGAACTGGAAACTGGTAAAACCGTCCGGTTCATTGGGCGACCGGGTCAAACTAGACAAAACATTGGGTTTAATGACCTATTTTGCCCAAAAACCACAAAAGTCGGTCGGTTTAGGACAAAACTGGCTGGTTTATGGTCAAACCAGTCGGTTCTGTCCTAAACTGGCTGGTTCATTGCCAAGGCCGCGATGGACTTACATGGCGTAGTTTAGGAAGTTTCCTAGGTGTTTTGGATGGAAAGTAAGGGTTGTTTCCCTCCAAAAACACCCTCTCCAAGCCCCTTTAAAAGGAGCTCACCCCCCTCATTTGCCTCACACATCCCATTTGGAGTTTTTGTGAGTTTGATTGAGAGCTTGAAGAGTGTTGAGTTTTTGCTAGAGTAGTCATCTTGGAGGCTTGGATTTGGAGTTAGAGCTATTTTGGTGATAGTTTGGAGCTGTTAGTAGAGTTGGCATCTTCAAGAGGAGGCTAAGGAAGCTAATTTGCATTTCCAGGTAAGGATTTTCACTTGAAAAATTCCTCATTTCACTGCTGTCCACGTATTAAATTTTTTCATGTGTTCTATGCTATCAAATCTCTAGTTCTATGCTATCAAATTTTGTAGGCTACATATGCATTTTTTCCTTAAATTTAGCTTAGGTTTTCCATTTTTCTTGGCAGCATCTTTTTTTTTTTAAACTGCAATTTTCTTTGCAAATTTTAATTATTTCAAGCCAACATGGCTCCAAAAGCCAATGTAAGGCCCTTTCCTAGGGTCTTCTAACAGATCTATATTCTCTGGGAATTAAATGCAATAAGAGGCAATAATTTACTTTCTTACAAGACATTTAAACAATGAATAGTTTACCATTTTTTACAAGACATTTAAACAATGATAATTTACCATTTATATTCTAATCCTTACAACTTTATAGTGAATATTTCATTTCAATAACTTACATGAGTAATCTATGCATAGAGGAATACCTGTACCGATGGCCGGTGGAGATGCTCTTGAGGTGCTGCTCCTGCTGAAACGCTCCTCTCGACTATCGACTTGATTTATCTCCCAGCCAACTAGGAAATAATTCCTAGCCTAGGAAACTTCCACAGGTTCCCTAGCCCTCCAAACCCAATTCCAACCAGATGTAGTGTGTCCAAGATGAATAATGCAGACCAAGATAAACAATATTTCCCTACTCTCAACTAACCCAAGAAACCTCCATAGATTCTCTAGGTCTCCAAAATCATAGCCAACCCAAAATCACAGCCAACCAAGACTAAAGCAAGACCCAACATCCCCCTTTTCTCCCTTCCTCCTTCCCCTTTTATGCCCTTTCTCTCTTCTCCACCTCAACCACCTCTCATTAATGTCATTAACTTATCCTTCATCTTTACAATTGACTTCTCTTCTCTCAAGTAAATCTGAGAGTACATTTGGAAATGTGATCTGAATATAAAATTGGGAAATTAATGGGAGAGGACCATGTCTTCTCCCAAGTAAATCTGAGAGTGCATTGGGAATGTGAGATGACTATATATATAATTTAAAATAATGGAAGGAGACCATATCCTGCCTAAAATTCAATTTGAGAAGACAAGTTGGGAATTTGAATAGTAGCAATAATGAATTTTATATTAGTAAATAAATTTATAGTTTCCCAAATGAAGGTATTCACTAATATTTCTCAATATTATCAGGTAATGTAAACATTAATAAAATTTGCATGATAAGATTAAGTGGGACATTACATACACCCCTCCTTTAGAAAACTTCATCCCAAAGTTAGAGTGAAAATATACAAGGAGTTCGAAGGCATAAGAAAATAGAGAGAGAGTTATAGAAGTAAAATTGATAGGTCAGTCAATGACATTACTTTCCCCCAAGAGTCTCCAACTGATCTATATCTTCCTATCCATCATTATCTACTTCCATTCCCATCCTATCCGTCCTCTGTTGCTTTATATGGTGACATCAGCTATACAAATATAACCACTGATAAAACCAACATCGTGGAAGCATCGACTACATCGACCTAAATTCCCCAGTAGGCAACTGGAAATCATCATCATATGTCTAGGGGAGCGTGTCCACCACTTCCCTCCCATGATTCTAGGTTTTGGAGGATACATGGTGGGAAATGCCTCCACCCCTCCTTACAACTAGTGTAAACACCCTAATGCGGACCACACTACAGTGCTGGTTGGACTTGTCATTAAATAATCCAGTCAAGTAGTCTTGCCACCTGTCATTTGCATTTTACTCATGTCATATCAGTGCATATCAAGTAGATACCAAATGTAATAGAACAATGTACATTATACCTTCCTCATGAGATATCTCGACCTTCCCTCAATGGAAGAGTAGATCTCGGCTATCATATAGTTCCTTCCCTCTGTAGGCTAGCTCTCATTCATGCTTTGATATAACAACAAGATATATAATCACCATGTTATTAAGTCTAGCATCCACGTGTCAATCTTGCAGTTCATATTGGAAATAAATCATAAATTCACTAAGTCATTCATTTTAAACAAATCATATCCACTTGAGCCATATATGAAACAAGATAATTGTCATGCACTAGATAATTCACCCCTAAGTGAGTCATATACATCAACCATTTCCACTGTCAATATCAATCTATCAATTGGTTTATATAATTAGTTTCACGTATTCAACCAAATGCATCAATATTACATAATGTTCATAAATAATAACATGGAACTGCAAAATGGAGCCTTAGCATGGGTAGCTATCTAAGTCAAAATGGGCATCACAGATGCTCATGTGGCAACCTTGTGAAACCCCTTGACAATAATTAGAGTTAAAATAGATTCAACTGTCCACCATGCAAAATAACATTTGAACCCGGATATGCTATAAGGTGGTGCCAAAACCAAAATATTGGCAAGCAACAGATTAGTACACTATCAATTCCACTAGAAGGCGCTAGTAAAAGTTTCATGCATATAGTTTCCTTAATACCTTAATGAATATAAAAGTCTTATGCTTCCAATTTGTTGGCTTTTCATCTTCCAAACTAATTAGTTAACTTGAAAATAAAACACTCAAAACTTTAGAAATTATTTCCCTCATGATTTTCATACTTTATATTTTTTTGTAAATTGAGGGAAATGTACTCTAAATGTCAAAGATTTTATATATTTAACCATTGTTTACTAGTACTAAAACAATTTCATGATATATATTGCAGCTCACAATATAACCAGACAAATGAGAAATAAATAAACAAATCGAATAATTGCCTTTTCCCTACTACTATTAGTATTTCCCTTCTAAATGGCACCACATTTCTAAAGATGCCTACTCCTTTCATAAGTGGCCAGTGACCACAAAAGTTGCAAAGAAAGTTGAGGGTCCTTTTATCCAAAACTAGAGATATACTATTTTTTGTGGCATTTTTATTCAACACTAGAATAAGGGTAAAAGTGTATCCTAATATTTTCGATGGTCTTTTATTGACTAAATAAGCTTCCCTTCTAAAATCTGAAATTCTCTACGAATTGATCTTCTCATTTAATTTAAGATCATTAAAAACAACTATCATAGTAAGCCTTACACAAGTCCATGGTATTCCATCTATGTTTTCACTATGAAATTCTACCACCCATAGAATAATCATTAACTGGACATATAGGATATTTCAACACATACTAATCTGAATTCCCATGTTTCATAGTCATTTACTTCTCAAACTCAAGAATTGTTATTATGACTTCCTCCACGAGGAATGACAAGCATACTATCTAAAAGATAATCCTACTATCTGAATGGAAAATCTACTATATATTAAATAAGAATAATGATAATCTGCTATCAACAGAATTAAAAGCCACCCTTGTATTTAAAAATAACTAACTACATTATTTAGATTGGGACACATTTTGGGTATAAATTATTGGCTCAAAAACTACAATTTCCAGTGCAAATATTGTTCACACCATCCATATATTTAATAAACACTAAGGCTGGTAACAAACAAAGACCTCAAGCACAAATTAGTGGGAACAAAACTGCAATTTTCAATGTAAATAAAGTTCACATCAATCTTCAATTAGAATTCTGAGACCATTACAGAGTTTGTTCAAAACGTTCAAGTGACACATCCTTGAGCAAAATTTAATCATTGTGATGTGGCAGACTTAACTATACAATTGGGCTGTTTGTTGAAATAGAATAGCTACATCTTCACTAACCAATAATCATAGCTTGACCATAAATCCCTCTGAATGTCGGGAAAGTGACCTTGCCCATAACCATTGATCTATCTCCAACCTGCTAACTTTCCTATCATTAATTCTTTGGTTCATGTGCCAAAGTCATCCAATCATAATCATATAGTTTCCATGCATCTTCTTAGATAACGGAGATATAACTAATCATCAAAGTAATTGGATCAACATCCTTCATCAATTTTCTCATTTTAAGACGAGACAATATCACACTATAGTTGTATCAACAAACTTCCAATCACCGAATCCCAACAATACACATGCACAGGAACTCTCTCTCACATGCTCTTCATGTTTAACTTCTAAAAAAAAATATATTCAACTGAAAACATCAATAGTGATATCATACCTATATTAATAGTACCCTTATATTACTGATATCATAAGTACTTCTAACTGTTTGAAGATACTAAGAGACTCTGATCTAAATTTTGCCTTGGAATGATCTTCTCTGTTCCTTTTTCTTCGAGTTTGATTATGCTAAGGTGTCTTATGCAACACTGGTTCAGAGTTCTATCCCTTATTAGCACTCTTCCTAACACTTTCTACCACACTCTAGATGGTCCAAAGAGAACCTAAGCAATAGATAAATTTAAGTTATGCCAAGTTACTTCTTAGCCAGAAGTTTAAACTTTAGAACATGTTATAATAGGCTAGATCACTGGTTACAAACATTGTTGGTGCTTTGTTTAAGCATTGTGTGCATTTTAACTACCTACCAACACCTCATTTCTGGTTGCTGGGTCAGTGTTTTCCATGTAAACTACTACAACTAAATTTCTCCCTGAAAGCACAACTGGTCAACCTACAGCAGTAATAATTCATTTATGGTTTTGCAAGTCAACTATATGGTTTGAAAGCAGTGCAATAGCATGGTACAGGCTACAACCATATATTCTCAAGCTAGTAAACTTTGGCATACATTATAGCCACCACATGCTGATGTAAATATTTTATAACGGTCTTGCAATTGGGAAAAATTGACTGGAAGGAAAGAGATTTCATACAACCATTTAAAATTCTATTTATAAATGCATACAAGTTGTTATCTTGTGCTTTGCCAATTAACTACAACCTGTGTCCATTGATCAATTAACTACAACCCTCATTCTCCAAACACGTGGAGACAATTAGCTAGCATGATAGGTTTATAATTAACTAATTTCACCCTCATTATAGTGATATCAATGAGAAGCGGTATCAACGATTATTATTTTCCTTGAAAATATGCATATATGATTTTAATGAGCAAAGAAATGGTTGAATGAAGTACTGTGATTTCACATTCAAACACAAAGAGGGCATTGTTTATTTTTAACACAACATAATACTAAAGAAGACAGCACAGAGAATTGTTGAAGATGGGTAGCTTGAGATATATCAGGTGTTTTTTCACCTTACCAATTTAACCGAAGGTAGTCATTGTTTGTTTGTTTGTTTTTTTTTTTTAAATCTTCTTGTAGTTATATGGTTGATTGAATTTTAATATAGAAATTGCACTTCATTCTCATCTTACAAGAAAAGGACATAATAGCATTTGCATTTATAGCAATTGTCCATCATAATTTCAGCTACAAATTATGTAAAATATTTATGCAGGTGATTACAAATAAACATTAAAACAAAAAATAGAAGGAATCAGCCTACGAAAAGGATTATGTTGGATTGTTGTGATCATCCTATTGGTATACGAGTTTATGGAACAATTTAATAGTGACCAGAAGATGAACATCCATTGTACTATATTGTCTCTGCTGTTAGTACTTGGGACAATGTCGAGGAAGACACCCGTGATGAAGAAAACACTAATGAAGATTATAGGTTTTCACATAGGATATTTGCTTTATTTAAGCTTTTAAGAATGGCTTGATGAAGATCGAAATTTAAGCCTGGTCCAAAGACCATACAAATTATTGACTAGATTCACTCATGGGTCTTCTAGAAGTAATGAACTTATAATGATGATTGTTACAAGTAAGGTTAGAAGGGCTTCTAAGATGGAAAGAAAGGGATTTTGATGGAGGAAGTTCAATTTGGAAATATTGAAAGAATATTGTAGTTATAAGAAATTTAAAGTACTTGGGAGGAAATTTAATCATGTAGAAAGCTTTAAGGGCCAGGAGTTCATGTTGATTCTTATTACAGAAAACAAGAAAAGCTCAATTTTCTATAACTGGTAGAGGTATAATTTGAAGATGTTATAGAGGTCTAATTTCCAATATTTGTACTTGGTACCCACTTAAGTTGTGGAGTAACTGATATGATTTCAGTCATAGCAATGCAAAGATACTCGCATACATGTAAAAACAAGAGAAACCAAGACAAGGAAAGTCAAAGTGTGCATGCAAGGATTTAATGTTCGAGAAATCTCAACCTCTTGTACTAATATCTGATGATGTAATTAAGGATGATAGGATGGAAATAAAAGTTGGAAGTCTTTATGGGAATTTATTAGAGAACACGCTTCTTGTTTTAGACAATATTCTTTTGAAGAATCATCATTTTCTCAAGTTGTAGAAAACCTTTTTGCATTATCATTTATGGTGAAGGATGGCAATGTTGAACTAACAATCAATGGAAATGGTGAAGATTTTATTGTTCCTAAGATTTCTCGAACAATTGAAGATAGTTCAAGAGGTGTACATGATACATAGTTTGCCTTTCGTATTGATTATTCAGAGTGGAAGAGGTTTCAGCATGAGAGAAGGGACCCTACAAATACAATATTGTTGTTAGATTTTAATTTAGAGCCAAAGAATGACTTTCAAGATATGAAAGACAATATTTAAGTAACGTATGGAATGGAGAAGTAAGCATGGTTGACATTGTGAATATGGAAGATTTGGATATCTTGATCATGTTAAATTTAGTACAGCTAAACATTAAGGTAGTTGGCAGTTTAATTTCTCTTCTATCATAGGTTTGCAAGTGGAAGGGTTCTAATCTAGTTTTCTTATTTTTGTATATATAAACATGTCAATAATTTGAAGGGTTTATAGTCCAACTATTCTATTTTTTATGGATAAATATGTTTAATATGTAGGATACAAATTGTAAGGTTACAAGATTCATGATATATAATTGGATTTTCTGATTAAGTCATGGTTGCTTATTTTTCTTTAATCTAGGATTAGAGTGATAGAACTTGCATCTTTGAAGGATTTTCTTCCTTGTATATTTTAATTTGATTTTCATATTATAAGTCAATCATTTGAAAATTTCCCTTAATAAATGATTATCCTCAAATAATTGTCCTGGTCTTATAGGAAATTTATTTACAGTGACATTTTAAATATTAAAACATTTATTAGTTTCATCTTCCAAAATTGTTTGAATTATGATTTAAAAGTTGTTGCAATAACATAAAACGTATACAAATTCCTATTCACAATACCAATATTAGAATAGAAGTCTCATTTTGCATATCGGTTCTCTAGGAGATCAACAATGCTTGACGACTTTATCAAAAGATGAAGGCTTCTACCCCAAAACAAGCTTGAGTGCAAGTAGTCAAGGCTTAGAAGACTCAATCCTTCAGTGCTGATAGTATGTTTTGTGCCTTATTAAATCCTCACTATTGCCATGAATTCCTTACAACATTTTGTTGAATTTAGTTATCGATAAAATTACATACAGATTAAGATGGTCTCATTGTATAATGGCTTGTAGCTTTTATAAATATGGTCTCATTGTATAATGGCTTGTAGCTTTTATAATTCACATCATGCAAGATTAACAGAAAATATGAATTTACTGTAACATGTACTAGTGTATTTTTAAGACAATGTTACCTATTAAAATGCTATATTCAGCACAATCATTTTCATGAAGCAACATGAAAACCTCTAAAATAATGTCCTTGTTAGTTGTCAGCTAACAATCCTTAAGTTTGCATATCTTCTATGGAGAATGTTAGGTCATCACTGATAGATAGCAGTATGCATGCTATGATAATGTGTAGAATAGAAGGGTCACAAATGAATATGCAACTTCACACACAGGCTATTGGGAGAGGATGTACCTTTGGAATCATAAACATTAACTATAAACTACATCTATATTTCAAATTATAACCCTTAATCAATACAATATAAGGTATTCTAAGTAGGATTGGCAGGTAAAAAGAGTTAAGGAATCAAATGAACAATGAAAATAATCAAGTGAGGGTAGTCGATGCAAAATATAAAGTATGTATTGCTTTTGACAAATAACCATGAAATTCTAATACTAGGTACACTGGCACTAGCAACTGCAATAGTTATATCACATTTGGCTTCCAATTTCTATTTAGTATTTACATGACACATTATTCTCCCTGAAAGAAGATCACAAGAAGTGTCATAGTTTTTTTTTTTTTCCAGTGACAACACGACCTGTCTAAACATACAGCAATGTCAACCCAACCTAAAATTACTATATTTTCATTTTGTTTATCTCTTTTTCTCCATTACAAGAGTGCTCTTGTAAAAAGCTATAAGGAAAGTGTAATGCTCTCTACTGAACAAAGCTTTCAAATGAATCTATATTTTTGCATTCAAATTACAAAAATAAGGGGTTTACTTGATATAAACAATGGATTTGCTTGATAGCATCAGCAAACGGAGTCGCAAATTTTTGATCAAAGAATGTTATTATATTGAAGCTTTGATCAAGGAGATTTTCCCTCTGAGAGGCCTGTGAATATTTCTCTATGTTTTGGACTTATCAACACAACGGTTATAATCTATAGGTATATCTCATTGTCTCTTTTATTTGCTTCTCTGCACTTACAATTATTAGAATCTTCTTAATGTTATGTTGTTTCTGTTGGATTAGAAAGACAATGTTGCATTTCATACATCTCAATTTTTCATTGACAAAGAGTAAAGTGAACTCACTGTAATTTCCATTACAAGGAAACCTATCAAGTACCAAGCCAAGTACCAAATTAGACTACAATCTAGTACCCAATAGAATAAAGCACAATTAAGAAGCAGAGTTCCACATGTTGACAATTTTTGAAATTGTGACTCAAGCACAAAATAGAATAGAGTATGAATAGAATTTTCTGGGCTGGAAAATTTTCATATTCTAGCACATTGATGAAAGCATTGATCAGCATGCCTCTTTCCCCTCTAGCTCCTCCACTGATAAATCATGTCAGATTCTATTCAGCCGATTAGACTAAACTAATAGTGTACCCAAAGTCTCATGTGAATTTTTGGAGGGCCAACAAGGGCTTAAGGAAGGTGGCTTGCATATGGGCTAGATCATATGTGAAAATTCTGCAAATTCTATCAGTTATACTTTAACACAAGTGGCTTACATTTTTAAGTAAGCATCACTAATGAAATGCATTCTGGGGGGGGACAAATGCTCTGTTTAAAAAAACATGAATGTGTAAGTAGAAGACATCTATCAACCCAATCTTCTACACATTTTCTCGCAGTTGCAACTAAAAGAAGATAAAACTCGCAGCATATTTATGTAAATGACCAATGCACATCGAAAAACCCCATATTTCATATAAATTCTAGGCTAAAACCTCCCATAAACAAAGTTTCTTCAAATTTATGCTCAAAATTGCCAGGTCAACAACAAAAACCCTCCTGTTGGGAATTGCAGATTATGCAGTACTGTTGCTTATAATTTAGCATAAGAAACTCTAAAAATGCCTCCCAAGGCACAAGCATCCTATTCAATGAAAGATAGAGAAATGATTGCCATTGTAGCCCAAAGCCCATAGATGCTCCCTTAAGACTTTAAGTTTTGATCATTAACTACCTTCAAGAGGGAAGTGATTTCATACACTTTATTGAAATGTGTGACCAATCGGACTGAATTAATGGCTATGACCAACCTAACTTATGTACCATGACACCCTTTTCTAAACAACAGCTCCCTCTCGAGAAAACAACCACATAAGTAACAAGAAACAATCCTTGGTGAGAACGTAGTAGAGACCCACTTTCATTGACCCAGCTGATCTCCCATGGCTCAAAGATAAAGAGATTAAGAAGTAGAAAGGTATCACTTTCATCTTTCTCCATAATGTCAGACAGAGGAAGTTCAAAGAAACCAAATCTTTACAGCAAATTCACGTATATCACCATTACAATAACATAAACCTTTGGATTGTGTATAATATACAGCCTAATACCTCAAACAAAGAACATTCTGTGAAATTTACACTCAAGATAGCAATCTAGTGACAAAAACCTTAAAATTTAGGAACTACAAGCCACTAAACGCTTAATTTATATCAAATTTAAACTCAAAACAACAATCCAACAACAGAAACCTTCAAACTCCATAAAATATACATATTACAACACCCTATGAAGTCAATTTTTGTCAAATTTAAACTTAAAATCGCCATTCAAACTCCATACAGAGCCCTTCCCTTCCAATTTGCACAAAAATAACAAAAAATTTTCCTATCAAGTAACGACCCAGTCAAACTGTCCAAAATCGGCGAAAAATGATATTATCCACAAAAAAAGAAAACACAAAATAACAAAAAATACAACTTCTTTTCTTCCATGAAAAACAATCAAAGGACCGAGAACAATCTTTTACCATCTGCCGACATTAAGTTTCCACCAAATTACAGTCTAAAGATTTCAGGCATTTGTGGCCAAGTTTAAGCACTCGGTGGTGGTAAAATAAGATCATAGAAGACAGGAAGCTCAACTTACCTTTGACCACCTCTGCTAGACTTTGCTAGTCCCTCTATGAACTAGACTGGCTAAGATTTATCTTGTAGAGAGTCTAATCCGTATGCTGGTCTCAAATAATTGGCTAGTGCAAAAGAAAAGTCAATTATGAAACACAGAAACTCCTCATACTAGCTATCAAATTGGTGGAGGAAATGGGAGAGTCAAACTAAATGCGAATGGAATACAGACTCCTCGCATAAGTAAATGTTATGCTATTAACCTACAAGACAATACCAGAATACCAAATATGTGAAGAAATATACCCAAAACATAGAGTAGTGAGAAATAACAGCAAGTATTTTATTATTCAAAAAATAATGTTCACTTGCCTCTTCGAGGGGGCAACCTCCAATAGAGCAGAGCTCGATTACAAAATAAAACACAATGCTCCTCGAAGGGAGTCTCTATCCATTATATAGGATTCATACATGCAATACCATGGTTCTTATTAATACCATCTATCTAATACCATGCCGCATTTGCAACTAATTGTGGTCCCTTCATTAAATGCGGGTTAACCACTTACAATTATTAATATGGGCTTTATTAACTCTTTACTTAACTATAACTATGACTCAATCCTATTACATAAATAAGGTGGTTAGGGTGGGACCCTAACATGCCCTCCCCCATAAGAATAGCCTTGTCCTCAAGACTAAAGCTGCGGAAACTGCTGAAGAATAGTGGTTGGTTCCCAAGTTGCATCTTTCGGGGAGGTGTTTTTCCACTTGACGAGGACTTTGTTGATCATGCAGCCACGCAGGTGCCTTTCTCGTGTGTTAAGAACCTGTTCAGGTTGGAGCCAGATTGATCCTTCTTCATCGAGTTCAGGTAGATTGGTTTGAATTCTACAAATGTTCCCAATCACTTTCTTGAGGCATGAGACATGGAAAACTGGATGGATTTTTGTAGTGGGTGGAAAAGCTAGCTTGTAGGAAACTTCTCCAATGTGCTGAAGTGCTTGATATGGTCCGTAGAATTTTGGAGATAGTTTCTGACAACCCTTGTCTTTGAGTGATGTTTGCTTATATGGTTGCAGCCTCAAAAATACCTGATCCCCTTGTTGAAATTGGCATTCTGAGTGATGTTGATCTATCGTTGCTTCATGCAGTTTTGAGCATGATGAAGATTCTCTCTAAGGTGAGCTAGCATGGTTGTGCAGTTCTATAGGAGTTGATCCACTGCTTATACCTTCGATCATCCCTTGATATAAGAAGTAGGGGAAGGAGGGAGTTGACCATAAACTGCTTTATATGGAGTCATTTTGGTGGTTGAATGATAGTTGGTGTTATACCACCATTCAGCTAGAGGTAACCACTATACCTAGAGATGTTGCTTTTTCGATGTGAAACACCTAAGGTATGTTTCTAGACATTTTTTGACTCCTTTAGTTTGACCATCAGTTTGTGGATGATAGGAAGTATTGAGTTGTAGATGGGTACCTTGTAACCGGAAGAGTTCCTGCCAAAAGGTACTGGTGAAGATCGGGTCATGATCAGACACAATGGAAGTGGGCATGCCATGTAATTTTAAGATTTGATCCATGAAAGATTGAGTGACCAAAGTCGGTGTAAAAGGGTGGGGTAGGGCACAAAAATTAGCATACTTATAAAGTTTGTCCACAACCACCATGATGACTGACTTGTTTCTTGACTTTAGAAGACCCGTAATGAAATCCATAGAAACCGTCATCCAGATTGAGGTCGGGATGGGCAATGGCTGTAATGTGCCTGGGGATTTGACTATTTCTCCTTTGTGGCACTGACAGATGTCGCATTTAGCTATAACAGTAAGAATGTCCTTTTTCATGCTTATCCAAAAAAAACATCTTCGAGTGCGACAATATGTCTTCTGAAAGCCTGAATGTCCTGCAGTGGGAGATGAGTGCAATTCTACCAAATTGTGGCTTTTGAGGGTGGATGTTGGTGATATTACAACTCTATCCTTGTAGCGAAGAATATCATCCTGCCACGAGTAGCCTGCTGTGGAATTTGGATTCGCCTACAATTTATTAATGAGTTGGGATAGCCACGGATGTGAAAACCATTCCTTGCGGGCCTCTTCAATCCATTCTGGAATGGGAGGGGAAATTGTGAGCAGGGTACTTTCCTCCTCAAATTGGCAGGATAACGCATCTGCTACAATATTTTCACGCCCTTTCTTGTAAATTGTCTCATAATCATATCCCAGCATTTTAGCAAGCCATTTATTTTGTTGTGGTGAGGATAGGCGTTTCTCCAAAAAACATTTAAGGCTTTGATGGTCGGTGCAGATTTGGAAATGTCGCCCCAATAAGTATGGTCGTCAGGTATCTACTGCATGTAAGATGGCCATCCTCTCCTTCTCATAGGTAGATTGTCCCAGATTCTTCCCACTTAGTTGTTGGCTCGTGAAGGCCAAGGGTCGACCTTCCTACATTAAGATTTCCCAAATACCTGTACCCGAAGCATCACATTCAATCACAAAAGATTTGGTGAAGTTGGGTAGTGCTGAGACTAGAGTGGAACACATGGCATGTTTGAGAGATGTAAAGGCCTGTTGTCCTTCATCATTCCAGAGGAATGAATTTTTCTTGAGTGGAGTAAGGGGCCCTAGAAATGCGACCATAATTGCAGACAAATTTGTGATAGTAGCGTGTGAGACCAAAAAATACTCTTAGGCTCTTCAATGTCTTAGGTTGAGGCCAATCTTGCATGGCTTGGATCTTTTTGGGCTCCACCCTGACACATTCACGCCTTACAATGTGGCCCAAATACTCAACTTCTTCCATGCCAAAAAAACATTTAGACATCTTGACAAATAATTTATGCTTGCGGAGCAATTGCAAGAGTAGATCTACATGTTGAAGATGTGCAGCCTAGGTGCAACTGTAGATGAGGATGTCATCAAAGAAAACAAGGAAAAATTTTCTGAGATATGGTTTGAGCAGGTGGTTCATAAGGCTTTGAAAAGTGGACGAGGCATTACAAAGATTGAATGGCATGACCAGGAACTCATAATGGCCTTCATGAGTTCGGAAAACAACCTTTGGGATGTCTACTTCTTTCATGCGGATTTGGTGGTAGCCAGGGCGAAGGTCAAGCTTAGTAAAGAATTGAGCCCCATTTAGTTCATCCAACAAATCATCAACAACCGAAATGGGAAATTTATCTTTAACTGTCAACTTATTAAGGGCCCTAAAGTCTAGACACATACGCCATTCCCCATATTTCTTGAGCACCATGACCACCAGCGATGAATAAGGACAAATGCTGGGACGAATGATGCCTGCTTCCAAGAGTTCCTTGATTATTTTTTCTATTTCATTCCTTTGGGCAAACGGGTATCTATATGGGTGCACATTTGGTGGTTGGGCCCCTGGGACCAAAGTAATGCTATGATTGTGTTCCCCTCTCGAGGGTGGAAGCTCATGGGGCTTGTCAAAGACTGGCAGATGGTTGTTTAAGATCTCTTGTATCTCAGGATGAATATGAACAGGCTTGGGTCTGCAGGCCTAGATGGTATTAAATTGAGCTATGACTCCATGGTGGCCTCTTTTTAACAATTTTTCCATCCGATGTGAGTTGATGATAGAGGGAGCTCCCGCCTAGAGTTCGCAAAGGGTATGTGTGTGGTTGTTCTACTTAAAGCTCATATATAACTCCTAGAAATCCATTATGATTGGGCCAAGTGTGCGAAGCTATTCAGCACCGAGGAAAATGTCGCACCCTCCCATGTGTATGCCAAACATGTGGGTCTTTAATTGATAATCCACCATTTGAAGTTTGACATTTTCATAGTGGCTTTCACATTTCATTGTTTCCCCATCAGCAATTTGGACTTGGAATTTAGAAACTGCTCGGACAAAGCAATGCACTACTTCCATGACTCTTTGATGGATAAAATTATGTGTACTTCCACTATCAATCAAGATTACTACTGGTCGAAGCTTAATAAAACCTCTGATTTTTAGAGTTTGAGGCGAAGAAATCCCTGCCAAAGCATGCAACAAGATAACTGGTTCTTCAGGGACATTGTCCTGCTAGTTGTCTTCTTCTTCCTCCTCTGGTTTCTCAAGTGGTGGGGCTTCCTCCGAGGCACTGTGATCAGTAGCCATCAACTTGAAAAAATTTGGGCTCCTTGAATTTATGCTTGAGGGAGTATTTTTCATCATAATAGTAACATAATCCTTGCTTTCGTCTTTCCGCCATTTCTGCTCGTGACACCTTTTGAACCTTGAGTGTCTGGGTAGTGCTTTGAGCCTGTGGGGGGCGACCCTTGGCAATGAAATTTGGGAGATTAGACTAGGCTGCCAATGCATATTCGACTTCACGAGATATCCTGCAATCCTGAAGCCATGAGCTAGGGTGGTGCAGTCAGAAGTGGGCTTGTATGGCTTCTTTGAGACCACTGACAAAACATTCCATGTAGAACTCATCTTGTAGACCTCCATTGGAGAAAGTTAAGGCTTCAAGGGCTGCAATACATTCATGCATTGTTCTTATCTGTCTGAGCTTAGTGAGATGACCCAAAAAGTTAGAGTCATGGTCAAAGCGATCCATAAGAGCTTTTTTGAATGTATCCCACGTGAAGGGCCTTCCATAGCAACGCTGATGCCATTGCCACCATTGCCACCTTTCATTATCCAAGTACATGATACCCACACTAAGTTGAGTTGCATTATCCAAGATGTAATTGAGTGTGAAATATTGCTCCATTTGTGCTATCCATGCGGTCGGGTTAGAGCCATCAAATTTATACATGTCCAACTTGGGAGGTCGTGGATGGGATGGTTGGGGGCTGCCAGAGAGGTCATGGGACTCGCTAGACTCACCCTCACTGTTTTCATTGCCAATATATGCCTCGTCACGTGCCTACACCTTGCCCTTAAAAAGTGTTGTAGTTATTTCCTTCAACTGCACTTGGATGTCTTTCAAGGATGATTCAAGCTATCCATCCTCTCATTCGCCATAGCTTAAGCTCTAGTTTGTACCATGCACTGAGCCGATTTGCTTGAAATTTGGGACCGCCCAGATTTTTTGGCACTAACAATTGAATGGTACCACCTTGCTCACCTTTTCATCCTGATTCTTATGGGCTAAGTCACCAATAAGCACCCTGGGGGTGTCTTAGAGCCTTTTTTTTTTTTTAAGAAAAACTCCTAACGTAGTTTTACTCCTTGCTTAGGAATACTACAATAGCCAAATCCTGGAAATGTCAATCTTGCCACAAGTCCTGCAAAAATCACACCCAAGTATAGGAACCCACACAACTACTCAAATCTGGATGGCAGATCTGATGGATCTGAGAAATCTGAATGGCTGATCAAATAGATCTGAATGACGGAACAGATTGCTGCTGCAGATCTGATGGATCTAATAGATCTGAATGGCTATTATGATAAATCTAAACCGCGGAACTAATTGTTGCTGCTGCTGCAAAACCCCACTTGCAAGATCTGATTTGGAAGAGATTATGCGTGATCTAGAGATAAAGAAGGGAACTATGGTCTCTAGGAGTGTTAGGTTCTACAGATCGCAATATAAATAAGGGTCTGACAGTAGTACTTGGCCAATTTTTTAGGGCACTAACCAAGGAGGATCAACCGTACCCTTAGCCATACAACCAGACTACCCTATCGTACAGGCAAGTAATCTCTCCGAGTCTATTCTCGGTGTACTGTAGCAGTAAGATGGTTGACAATTTATCTATGGTGAGGTTTCAAGGGAGCTAGGGGCTTCTGATATATCTAGAGTGTACTTGGAAGATAGTCCCTGCGCAGTTCTGTCTAATGGGCTACTACTCGAATGGGTACCCACAGGGATTACAAGGGATTCCAATAAGTGTGACCACCTCTTGTATTTCCTGCGTGCATGCCTCCCCAAATCTGCAGGTTTATGCACTCAATGATAGATCTCTTGTTTTAAAGACGCCGAAATACATCTCTAGCCAAAAAAAAAATTGCTAAAAAATGGAGATCCCACCGGCCCTAGAAAGTGCTCTGATACCACTTGTTATGCTCTTAACCTAAAATATGATACCAGAATACCAAATATCTGAAGAAATATACCCAGAACATAGAACAGTGAGAAATAACAACAAGTATTTTATTATTCAAAAAGAAATGTTCACTTGCCTCTTCGAGGGGGCAACCTCCAATAGAGTATAGCTCGATTACAAAATAACACATAATGCTCCTCGAGTGGAGTCTCTATCATTTATATAGGATTCATACATGCAATACCATGGGGCACTACTATGGTTCTTATTAATACCATCTATCTAATACCATGGCCCATTTGCAAGTAATTGTGGTCCGTTCATTAAATGCGAGTTAACCACTTACAATTATTAACATGGGCTTTATGGACACTTTACATAACTATAACTATGACTCTATCCTATTACATAAATAATGGGGTTAGGGTGGGACCCTAACAGTAAAGGCTAGTAGTCGTGGGTAGGGATTCACATCAAATGATAAGCAAACTTGTGGAAAGTATAAATTGTGGGTTTAGTGGGCTTTGGGTCATAATTTTGAACCAAAGCTCTAATGCCATGTGTAAGGCCCTATCCTAAGGTATTCTAACAAATCTATTTTCTCTGGAAATTAAATACAATAAGAGGAAATAATTTAGTTTCTTACAAGACATTTATACAATGAAAATTTATCATTTAAAGTGAACATTTCATTTCAATAATTTACATGAGTAATCTAGGCAAAGAGGAATACCTATACCGATGGCTAGAGATACCCTTGAGCTACTACTCCTACTGAAACGTTCCTCTCGACTACAAACTAGATTTACCTCCCAGCCAACTAGGAAATAATTCCTAGCCCATGAAACCTACACAGGTTCCCTAGCCCTCCGAGCCCAAGTCCCATTAGATGTAGTGTGTATGTCCAAGAGCAAGATAAACCATATTTCCCTCCTCTCAACTAACCCAAAAAACCTCCACAGGTTCCCTAGGTCTCCAAAAATCATAGCCAACCTAAAATCAGAAGCAAGACCCAACATCTTCCCTTTCTCCCTTCCTCCTTCCCTTTTTATGCCCTTCCTCTCATTAATGTCATTAACTTCTCATCCATCCTTACAGTTGAATTCTCTTCTCCCAAGTAAATCTAAGAGTACATTTGGAAATGTGATATGAATATTAAATTGAGAAATTAATGGGAGAGGACCATGTCTTCTCCCAAGTAAATCTGGGAGTACATTTGGGAATGTGAGATGAATATACATATATATTGGTAATTAAATAGAGAGGACCATGTCTTCTCCAAAGTAAATGAGAGAGTACATTTGGAATGTGAAATGAATATATATATATATATATATATATATATAAATATAATTATATATATATATATTGGTAATTAAATGGGGAGGACCATGTCTTTTCCCAAGTGAATGTGAGAGTTACATTTGGGAATGTGAGATGATATATATATATATAATATATATATATATATATATATATTAATTTAAGATAATGGAAGGAGACCATTCCTACCAGAGATTCAATTTGAGAAGACAAGTTGAGAATTCAAAGAGTAGAAATAATTAATTTTATATTAGTAAATAAATTTATTGTTTGCCAAATGAAGGTAGTCACCAATATTTCTCAATATTATCAGGTAATGTGAACATTAATAAAATTTGCATGATAAGATTAAGAGGGGCATTACATAGAGGGAAGAAAGCAACTCGATCGAGCTATACATTAACACTTGATCGATTTTTTTGAGTGCTTAAAAATAAACCCCTGATTGAGATCCTACATAAGCCATAGTTACATAGGAGCTCAAACAAGCCACATACTAGATCGATGTAATTTTTTTAAACTTCGGACCCAAAACACAATGGGGAGTTTATGGTTTAAACAACTTGATCAAGCACTCTGTTAACTATGTCAAGATATTGATCGAGGGTTTGTTAATACCTCAATCAATCTATTGCAAATATTACCTTACACCCTTGTTGATATTTTTAAGTGCTTGATCGAGTGGTTGAGAGCCTTAAACATCGATTTTTAGCTCCCCTTCTCCACATTTCTCTAGAACACCATTTTGTACCCTAGTTGACTTCATCTAGACTTTTTCCTTATGTGACAGAGTTTATGATGTTGAGTTCGTGAAGTGGGTTCGAGAAGGAATCCTCTATCCAATGGCATATAGTTTGAAATTTCTAAATTCATCTAATATTTTTTATCTAATTTCTTTTAAACATAATTCTTGGAATTTTTTTGGACAGTTTCAAAGGGGGTGAATAAAAAATCAATAACATATAATCTAACAAATTTCAAAAATTTCAAGAAAAGCAAATATATTCATTTATGAGACCTCTTCAAAAGGGTACTCTTGGTTTTTTAATTTATTTAGAGAGTATAATTTTTCTACAAAAACACATGTCTACAAAATGCAATTGACATATTACTTCACCAACTTCAAAAAGTAATAAAAAATATAATTTGCATAAAAAATTATTTTTTTAATATGAAAAAATTAATTCTTTCCATCTATATCTTGCTTATATATTACACATTTTATACTAAGTTATGCTATGTGAACACACACATACCTCTTAATATCTATTTTCAAGGGCAAGCATTTCATTTGATGAAAAATTGACAAATTATACGACACTATTTTTTTTTGCGAAAAATACCATAACTAGGACAACATAATTCTACACAAATTGTCTTCCTACGCTAAGCCAAAATTCACAATTATTATATCAATTTTAAAGGTGTCAATTCAATAAAAGAGTAAAATTTTGAAATTTCATTACCACATTTGGCCCAAAAATGTAACCCGTATTCATGCATTCACTTAGTGCAAGTCTCGTACTTTATGATGGTAGAATAACATCTATGCTACCAATAAAGGAGAATCATTATGCCAATAATGGCATATAACATGAAAGCAAAGCATATGGATATAGATAGATTACAGATATAATAAATGATTGTATGTCAAGGTAACTATACACACCATGTGGATGAAATGGATTACAATATTAGGATGGGAGAGGAAAATGTGTTACAAAAACAATTCAACATTCTACAACTGTTAGAAAAGATGGTAATAGAAAGAAAACACTAAGTGCGAAAATAATATTCTATCAAAATCCAAGTGATAAAATGATTACATACAGCAAACAAGAGTACCATCAAGAGAAAATATGTTAAATCATAGATAAAGCCCCATGTACATAAATTTCTACATAAATCCCTAGATAATATGTTATATTTTTATTATTATATTGATTTTTAATTCTAATCTTTAATCTCAATGATTATACCTTTCCCCCCCACACACACACACACATATATATGACCTAGTTTTATAATACTTTCATCTAATACATTTGTTTTATTCCAAAAGGAGGCTTCCCAAAAAAGAAGTTGGTATTTCATTAGTATATCTATTTCTCAAGGTGCATAGGTTCTTCTCTTCAATTCAACATAGGTATTTATGGTCAAATATTTGGAAACCAATATTATGATTGAAGGGTCATACTCATTTTATGAAAACATGTTGACATTTTCATTATAATTCTTTCTTAAAAGTTTTAGATTTAATTTTTTTGATAATTTATTAAGACAAAATATCAATATATTGGTGGTTTAAATTTCAAATCATATTTTGCTACATTTTCAAGAATATGTTGTAAGGAATAAAATTTTTGTAAGTAAACCTATCATACAAGTCATCTTATCATTTTCACTAAACATTTTTTCTAGGAATTTTTAGATACTAAAGTGTTTAGGAAATTGAAGGGACATGATAAATGCATGTGATTAAATTATCAAGTTTTGGTTCTTTATAATTTCACATATATAGTATTATGGGATATAGGGTTCATGATTAATGCTTAAACCAATTTTGAAAGAGCCATTTTGGAATTCTCAACATATTTATTTTTCTCAACAATGTTTCATAGTTTGATATTTTTATAATCCTATGGAGAAAAAGAAATTTGTGTGTCAAAAAAATTCTGTACTTCTTATCATTATGATTTATGAGCTATATAATGTGGAAGATAAGGTTTTTCGTGTTTTCAGATAATCCTTAAGTTATTATCAAAGAAGTCATCTAGATTTTTTTCTATAATTTGTTTAATGAATTTCCAAATTATGAAAATTTTAAAAAGACAAATTAAGTATTACAAGCCAAAATTTTAGACTTATCAGAGCTTAAATTTAAAGATATATTAGGAAAAATATTGGTCATCCTTATAATCCCAAAATTAAGGTTTGAAACAAATGTAATTTACAATTAACATAACAATTGATTGAAAGATATATTTTTTGTGATTCAAAATTTGTGACAAAAAGAAAAAAGATGAGCATTATTGTTTTCTCACATGTCTCCAAAGTGTACTTCAAAATTCACTTCATGCACTAAAACTTGAGAGAGCTAAATCATGAATCAAAAGGAAAATAATTTGTTTAAAAAATTGAAGACATGGAAACGAATATGGGTGAAAATATGTGATAAATTAAAAGAATATAGATAAAAATAAAAAAAGATGAGAAAAAATGGCTGAAAATAAAAAACACTTGAAAAATAATTGTAAAATTGTAAAATGTATTTTTGTCATCTTCTTCCATGAAAGACTCCCTCATGGGATATCAAGATACAAGGAAATCATAAAATGTAGAGGAAATAAATATTGACTCCTAAAATCATGCTTATTTAAGCATATGATTCAAGAAATGTTAGACTTTTAAAATAATACACCTAATAAATATATTGAAATTATATATAATTCATTAATTATTTGGGAATTGTTAAGGAAAGATATGAAAAAAATTAGTTATGTATTTATTTATGGTATTCCACTTAAAAACAAGATTTATGTATAAAACGACTTACTTCTCCATTGTCTACGAAGAAGTAATACTTCTCCATTATGTACGAAGAAGTTTAGAGCACACATCCAGATTATCATGAAATAAATTGTATTCATTACTTGTAATTTTAATAATAATTTTATAAATTCATTGTAATAATAGCGGTCTACTTAATTTATTTGCATTGTAAAATAATAATAAATTGTATTCCAATACTTCTCATTTTAATAATTAATTTTATAATTTATGTAATATGTAATTATAATAAATTTATGTAGATGGTAAAATTAGCATTGGATTAATTTCATTTAATATAAATTTATATGGTAAATATCATAACTATTCATATAGATTAATATTAGCACTAGGTTAGGTTAGAGTTACCCTATCAACACTCTATCCATTTAGAGCATGAAGTAATCGACCACTAATTTATAATAATAATTTATTTATTCTAAATACATGTTAACAGAATTATAAAATTATTAAATGAGAACGAATAAAATATAATTTATGTATTCATAGCTTGGATAATATTCCATATATAAGGAAAGCCTTTTTTTTTCAAACCAACCAACTTAAAGGAGAGAACTTATTAAAGGAGAGAACTTATTCAAACCTATTAATGGGGAAAAAATTAGTTTCCTCGTGACATAAGAAATGGTGCCTTTAACTAAAAGGATGACATTTCAAAGTAATAATAGATCACGATAGTTTTAAGTATTTTTTTAACAAAAAAATACTTCAAAACGTTATTAAAAATTAAGAAATACTTCCAAAAATAAAAAAAGAGTGACAATGATGCTAGGTTGTCACTTAGCT
This sequence comes from Pinus taeda, assembly GCA_000404065.3. Classification (NCBI taxonomy): domain Eukaryota; kingdom Viridiplantae; phylum Streptophyta; class Pinopsida; order Pinales; family Pinaceae; genus Pinus; species Pinus taeda. The sequence goes on from APFE030878400.1 coordinate 72,189, forward strand.
ATATTAAATATAATAATTGGCTACTCCTTAGATCAAAAGATTATAAAACTAGTAATAATACGGTGGAGATGCATTTCCAAGGAAAGAAGAAGCAGCTAAGTGTTTACTATGTAATATTTTTATATTATAATTAGACTAAGTCGACAAATTGAAGATAGAATAGAAGCAATATTAGAAATAATACAAATTCAGTCGGATCCAAGTGCGTTAAATAATTTTTGTGGAAGAATGATTTTTTGCAGTATCAAGGTCACCTCTATTTATATAAGAATTCCTAGTTCAAATGAAAGGTACTTTTGAAATTGGACACATCTCATGTAGAAGAAAAATTAGGTTTCTCATAAACTTAAGACACAATTTATAGGGATATTTCTAACAATTTCATAATATTGATGTTCAAATGTTTGTGGATGAATGCATGATATACCGATAAAAAAAGGGAAATACAATTAAGCCCCAAAATATACTACAAGCATTAGTTATACCAAATAAATATTAGAAGAAGTTTAAAAGAATTTTATGACAGGTTTACCATTATCTAAATGAAAGAATATCATCATTGTAATGGTGGATTAACTTTAAAAGTATTCTTATTTCATCCTTGTTTTTCATCCTTTTAAATAAAGTACAATAGACACATTATTCATGGAAATAATTCAAAAGCTACATGGAATCTCCATTATTAATGTAAGTGACAAAGATCCAACTTTCAATGAAAAATTATTTACTAAAATTGTTTGGATAGTCAATTGACTCACATCTCATCTTATCATCTTCAATTTGACGGGAAAACTAAAATTGTAAATAAATGTTTAGAAAGATCAATTTGTCTTTTTTCATCTAATAAACATATGAAATTGATCAAATGAATCCATTAGTATAATAGTGGTACAATACATCTTTCCATAGTTCATCTAAAATGTCCCCATTGATGGCACTTGATGGATGTCATCCTCCATGCATCACACCACGCTTGAAAGAAAATAAAAAAGTTTAAAAAGTAGATGACCATATAATGCACCAATAAGAGGTTTTGAATCAGTTATAGCACAAAATAGGATGAAATAACAAGCAAACCAACATTGTCATGAATGTGGATTGAGTGTTTGTTTAGGATATACCCATACAAGGAGATGACACCTTAAGAAAAGAAATAAATACAATAAACTAGCACCCAAGTATAATGTCCCTTATAAGGCATTATAAAGGATTAGAAGTATGACTTACAAATTGGATTCACCTCCATCATCATGTGTACATCCAATATTCCATGTTTTCTCTTAGAGAAGGTAATTGTTGACCAGATTTTAGTTCAAAATCTTTTAGCATGGATTACTTATGAAGAAAAAATATATTAGAACAGAAAATAATCCTTGAAATAAGGATTAATAAACTATGAAATTGAGAAATTACTAAGTACATCATCAAAACGAAGAAACATCTAGTGGAAAATGTGACATGGGAAGATGATTTATTCATGCATAAACAACAAGTTTTATTCAATTGTTTATGATAATACTTGTTTGAAGGGATTGCACATTTTAAACTCTAGACAAAGCCTCACGCTAAGCATAGAGCTGCAAGAATCCAGGGACAATAAGATATATTTCTATTATTATATTAGTGTTGTTAACTATGACCATTGATTGTAGTTGTACCCTTTGTCTAAAATTTAGATACTAAGGAAACCTAACTTTAAAACCATTCGAACTAATCCTTATACATTTTTTGTATTGTAATAGTAGGTTTCTCACTTGAAATTGGTTATATTTCATTTTATATTTATTTTGCAATGTGTGAAACCTCCTGCCTTTCTATTTTTAGGCCAAATTTACATCTATTGCCTAACAAAATCCCTTTGTATAGAAATGTTTATTGTACTTATTTAGGCTAAGCTCTCATTAAATAATAGTGGAAACATGGAGATGGAAAAATATAGAGAGATAATAACAAATCTATGTTTTATAAACAAGGAGGAATCAAGTTTAAGGAGGATACAATAATACAATGTCCTATCTTTAGAGACATAATTTATAAGAACTCAATTCAACATGAATATTTGAGTGGCATATATAATTTTCTAAGTTTTCTAATAAGAAAATATAATGGCTAAAAGCATGTGCTTACGGATAAGAAGTCAAAAGTTCAAATCTAATAAGGTGAAGCATGTACACCGCCATAAAATTTAACATTTAAATTATTCCATAAAAGTAAGCCCTTTACCCCACAAACAAGGTCTTATACACTAATTTTAGACTCTAAATTCGTTATCACCTTTTAAATAGATTATAATTTTTGTATATTAACCATAAAAATAAAAAATCAATCTGAAACCATATTCCTGGAAGAATATTTTATTATTACAGTGATACAATTATATAATATATTCACATAGATACCTCATCAATTAATAATGTAGGAGGAAAAATAAGAATATAGAAACACTAATGGGATAAAAGCCATATCCTTTAATGTAAATTACATTGCCATATAAATGTCTAAGAGTCATAAGCTAAAAAGCTAAAATATATATGTGATTATGTTAATAATATTTTAAAGCACCACGAACAAAATTATTATATTGTAGATTGAGACATTGATTATGTGGTAGATTGAGACATCGTTTTTGTACTTCATGGTTAGATAAATCCTATAGGATCTCCTAATTATACATAAAATTTTCATTAAATTAAGCATGTTCATGACTCACTAACTCTATGAGGTAAGGAATCAGGTGGGAATTATTGTCATGATATTCCACAT
>APFE030878400.1:75240-102076 GCA_000404065.3 Pinus taeda
AATTGTGGTAATAATAAATTAGTCAATTTACCATTTTGTGTTAGGTAAACATTTTGACTCCAAGTGAAAACTCATAAAAATTTTCATGGTACTCTTCTCTAATATAGTCTATCTAAAATAGTAAATCACACAAAAACTAACCAAATTTGTCTTGCTAAATTTCATATTCGATTTTTTTTGTGAGAGCTATGTATCAACATAAAAAAATTCACAGAATGATTATTCAAAGATTAAGAGCTTCAATTATGAATATTGATAAAAGTAAATCCTTAGTACACAACACTTAAACATATTTTGCTAAAAATATTTTGAAATTAACATTCAATTTACTATAAATAATTTTAGAGGACAATAATAAATATTAGTTGCTAAAAAGTGTGATTTTTATAAATGTAATTTATTTTTTAATTTTTTTAATCCATTTCAAATCCAATAATATATATTTTCAAAAATTAATTTAAGAATTGTCAGTGTAAATATTAAATAAACTATCCATACTTAATTTTTTTTTTTTTTTTTTTCATTTCAGTATATTGCAAACAAAAATGAAAAATATCAGATCATTCTAATTTTCCAATTTCGATAATGCCTTGAATGAGATATAAAGATGCATTTTATTTCCTGTTACATTATATGCTTGATTGAGATATCATGTCATGATATTTATTTTTTTGTTTTTTTTTTGTTTTGTTTTTTTTTAATATTTAGGTTGGAATTACATTTAAAGCTTTGTGTTAGAAATTATAAAAAAATTATATATATATAATAAGTATATAATATATATATATATATATAATAAAATTCAAATTGATTTTAGTTTTTTTTAAATACAATATATTTGATTTAATCCATGTACATATCTAATGAAAGTAATTTAAATTTTATTTTTTTTATTTTATTTTAAATATTTTGAAGAAAATAAAAGATATAAGTAGTTTTTATTAAAAAATTGATAACTAACATAATCAGATGTTAAGTAGTGGACATAATTGTTTAAGAATGAATCAAATGCATCCAAGTACAGACTTGTTTTTAAAGTTACAACATGAATAGGAATTTACACCTTCAAAAAATTGGATCTTCTATAATATAATAGACCCATAAATTAAAATAAAAATAGATATAGATTATTTATATCCAAAAATTATTTAGAATATTATATATTAAGATTGTCAATACCTTCCTAAACTATAAAAATTAATTAATATATTTTTCAAAAAAAAAATATAATTTTTAATAGAACAAAAAAATATTATTACACAACTCTTCCTGCATCTTTTGTTTTGAAATATTCACTAAACATTCACCATAGTAATAAGGAAACTAAGAAACTACTAGAATCACAAGTATATTTTTGAAATACGTTATGAGATAGAAATATATTTAAAATCTTATAAATCATTTATGAGGCAATTAAAATAAGCAGGTGGATGACAACAAAACTTTTACTGACTGGTGTAGACTAGAAATAAGAGAGTGATATATCTGTAGTACATCACATCGCAGTTTTTCCATACATTGTTCTGTGTCTTCTAGACAAAACAAACCAAAACACTTTAATGGCGAAAGGAAAGTGTATTCTACACAAGTATTCAACCTTGACTGAGAATAAGCCACCATTCTATTCAACTAGATTAAACTTAAAATCAAATAAACTACTGTGAACAAGGGAGTAATAAACATAAAGGGAAATGAACCTGGGAGTTGAAGTCATTCGTATCACTATAGCCTAAGGGTAACTCAGCTGTCAAGTCAAATATAACCCCCTTGCCTGCCGATATGATCCCGTGAGCTGCAGCAGCTCCAACAACAAAATCCGCTCTGCGAACATCTCATGCTACTCCAAGTTAGTAACATACAATAGATTTTCGATCACAGATCCGGAACGTGGAGCTTTCACTCCCTCGTGTCCCTGGTTTTTCAGACTTTTATCGATAGCCCATGATGTCCAGAAGTATTAGATGGGAAAGAACACACCTGTAACGGAAAAAGTGTAACAAACCTCTGAAACTACTTCCGTCAACTTCGCATACATTCATGAGGTCTATAGTATACCCTGGAGCGTAGCTAGACATTTATTGAAGGATGCGGTAGTTGGAGGAAGAAGTTGTTAGAGGTTCCCCTTTATTCCTTGAGTTTTGTTTGACTGGTTGTTGGATAATCAATTTTAAATCCGTGGTTTCAGCTGTTTGCTGATCCAACTGATGGCCAAGCACTCGGAAAGAACGAGAGATAAGAAAATAGCTTATACGTGCGGTGGGTTAAAATTTAAAATAAAGATCTGGGATTGGTATAAAATAAATTGATATGCAATCATCATTGCTGCTATGATTAAAGAAGAAATGATTAGAAATTTTAATGGCACTAACCAGAAATCTATCCACTTATCAATATATGTGAGCTTACCACTCTGTGAATTAGTCACGCATAGGAATCGATATAAGGTGATAACAAGTATGGTTTCATTTAATAGTAAATGTTGCTAATTGCTGCCATAATTAAAGAAGAAATAGTTAGAAATTTTAATGGCACTAACGAGAAATCTATCCACTTATCAAGATATGTGAGCTTACCACTCTATGAATTAGTCACGCATGGGAATTGATATAAGGTGATAACATGGTTTCATATAATGGTAAATGTTGCTAATGTGGCACAGCCACACCAGCATAAATTATTTGGATTTTTTCCCTCTTTTCTAGTGGCCAGGAATGTTATTGTTTTTACATAATTCTTTTATTTAATAATATTTCATTTTTTTCTTTTTTAATGACTATAAATATCACTATTTTTACACTAACACAATCACATTAATAAACATGATTAATAAACTACCATAACTATTAGTTATTTTATAAATATTAACATTAATAATTCTATTATTATTTTATAAATTCTATTATATATTATTATTTAGTACTATTAATTAACTAATAAGCTAAAAAAATATTATTAATTAATATAATAATCAATTAAAAATTAAAAATAATGTAAATATAGAATAGTAATAATTAATAATAATAATAATTGGTTTTGTAAAAGAAATAAATATTGCAAATTAAAATGGATTCATTACTATATACCTAAAGGATACTCTAATAAATTGATATTATAGTATCAACTACATTATTAATTGTGGTTAATATATTTGGTATTAATACTAATATTGATATTAATAAATATATAAATATAATAATTATAACCCCAATAAATATATAAATATAATAATTATAACCACAATATATAATAAGGGAGTATTCTAGTTGAGCAGTCTATAGAGGTTGAGGAATTGCCCACACAGTTTGCCAACCAATAAAATTTCTTGCTCAAGCCATCGACAATTCATCCCTCCCCTTTGAAGTCAATCTCTTTGTATTCACAAGTTTACAATCCGATGTCTGAGGAATTGCCCACACAGTTTGCTAACCAATAAAATTTCTTGCTCAGCCCACCGGCAATTCGTCCCTCCCCTGTAAAGTCAATCTCTTTGTATTCACAAGTTTACAATCCGATGTCACCTCCGACGGCTAGTTTTACTGACAACATACGCATACTGTCACCATAGTTCTACTGAATGCCCATCACATAAGTCATCCATCCATGGAACATCTTGCCGTGGATTCACATCTCAAATGAATTCCCACGAATTTGAATTTAAAATTTTGAAGTCACCACATCGCGCCCTCTGTAAATACTAAGCAGGAGACATCCTTAAGCCTGTCGTTGCCAGGAAGCACCTCTTCAAGCGAGGGCAACAACGGTGGAGAATGCAGCCACACAAAATAGAGATTTGAAGTGAAATCTGCAAAGTTTCAAGCATATCTAATCGTCGACGGGTTACTCGTTTGTGAATATGGTAGCGATGGCAACAATAATATCACAACATGCACCACATGGAAACATAGAACAGGGAGAGGCTAAGGAGTACGGTGGAAAGCAGGAAACCCATCCACAAGAGAATCAGTGCAACAAGAAGTTACTGCTTTCAGCAGCTTCAACTCACTACACGAATCAATTCACATCATCATCTCTGTTTGGTTGCACGATTTCAAAGAGACGATCTTTGTTCATGATTATAAAGTGTTTTAAGATATCTCTTTTAATTACTTCGATTTCTTTTAAACATTCTAATATTTATATTTATAGCTTCATGCCTGCATTTTTCACTCTTTTCTTTCCATCGGTTTTTAACAGATTTTACATGGAGCTAGGGAACCATATAATTGTTTAAAACTATATAAATGATTTAATAAATCCTACAAAATATACAAATCATACAATATATAATTGTTTAAAATGTTTGGTCGTTGTGAGACTAGAACTCTAACTGATCTGCTCCACAGCTTCTGGTAAAAGGGAGTGGGCATTTTATCTGGATGCACTTCTGGAGAAATTTTGAAATCGAGAAGCGGCCACCTCTTCCTTGGAAATTTTGAAATGAAACTTGCTATGCAACAGAGAATCTGTTGTATAAAGCGTGAATTTTTATGATGAAGAATTTTCCTTAAATTTTAAATAAACATCTTTACCTCTACCATGCTCATGCTCGTCCGATTGACCAATAGAGAAGTCCTAGATTTCCTATTATAGATTTCTAAATGTATTGAATCCCTTTACAAAGAGTCCAACCCGTGTGAAAATTTGAGATCTTTAGATTTACAATTTTAAAATGTGTAACTAAATATATTAACTAAGATAACTAAATAAAAATCTCAATCAATATTTTATTTGAAAATCAAACATTGAAATGAATATTAGTAATTTTTGAATTGGAAAATATTTATTTTATTTATTTTGGATTTATATTTTATTTTATTTTAAGTTAAACAATATTATAAAAAATTTCAATTTTTTATATGGGTGATGTTTATATTTAATAAAATATTTTTAATATGTTTATATATATATATATATATTAGATAGATAGATAGATAGATAGATAATATTTTTATTATAATTTAAATTTTTTTAGTTAAAATAATGTTAGTATAGATCTATTTTTACTTTGGATTTATCAAGATATAGGTTATCAAAATGAATGACATTTAGAATGAAACACAATGAATCTCTAATGGACTAAGAATATTCAAAAGAGAAATATGTGACAAGCATGTGAGACAATGAGTTGTTCAGGTGAAATGAGTGAATTATCAATGTTAGGGCCTCAAGAAATTTTACTTAAGGAGAAACTAACATCTTAGGTAAACCTTAAAGCAAAGGAAAAAGTTGTTCAAGTGGTGCCCACAACCTTTGTAATTCCAAGCAATTTTCTAAAATATGTTAAGGCGTCAACATTGGTGACTCTTTTGATAGATCATTGCTTCTTTTTGCAGAATATTACAATGAATGGTTCTATTTTTCTTACTTACAACATTAGGTTAGTGTAATGCTTAGGCAAGAAAAGGTGTTGTGTTAACACTTTATTTAATTTTTCGCTTTGAAATATGAATACTCAGTGAAAAAATGAAAAATTTGCGAAATGATTATATTTATTTTACTGGAGCTAGCTTTCCTTAGCCTAATATCCAATCATAGCTAAGATATTATGTATTTGGAGATGCATCATCTTTATTCTCTTATAAGATTTTCAACCTCATGGTGTTTCTTTACTACACACAATTGTTTATATCCTTGGTGGAGTCACTTATACATCATAAATCTTACTTTACTACCAACTAATTTCCATAGCCCTCACACGGATCTAGATTCCATCATGATTTATGCATTTCCATCCTATCCCTCAAGCCCATTTCCTAAAATAGTAGGATAAATTTTCTCACCATTCCTTAATAGTATCAGCTAATTGGGGCTTATCTTTCCCATAATTATTGAGGAAGCTAAATTATTGAGGAAGCTAAACCCCAATAATTATTGAGGGTTTGTTGCATAGCGAGTTCGATTTCAAAATTTCCCCAGAAGTGGATCCAAGTAAAATGCCCTCTCCCTTTTACAAGAAGTTGTGGAGCAGATGAGCAGATGAGTTAGTGGTCGAGTCTCACAGCAACTGAACATTTTAAACAATTATATATATATATATATATATATATATATATATATATATAATATATATATTAGGATTTATTAAATCATTTATATAGTTTTTAAACAAATCTATGGTTCCCTAGCTCCATATAAAATCTATTAAAAATTGATGGAAAGGAAAGAGTGAAAATGCAGGCATGAAGCTATAAATATAAATATTAATTTTGAATGTTTATAAGAAATTAAAGTGATTAAAAAAATATATCTTAAAACACTTTACAATCATTGACAAATATCATTGTTTTGAAATCGTGCAATCAAATAGAGTTGATGATGTGAATCAATTCATGTAGTGAGTTGGAGTTGTTGAAAGTCGTAACTTCCTATTCCATTGATTCTCTTGTGGGTGGGTTTCCTTCTTTCCACTGCACTCCTTCACCTCCCCCTATTCTACATTTCCTTATGGGGCATGTTGTGCTATTATAGCTGCCATCACTACCATATTCACAAATGAGTAACCAATTAGTTGTTAGATATGCCTGAAATTTTGCAAATTTCACTTCAAATTTTTTTTTTGTGTGGATGCATTCTCCACCACTATTGTGCTTGCTTGAAGAGGTGCTTCCTGGCAATGACAAGATTAAGGAGGTCCCCTATTGAGTATTTATGGAAGGAGATGTGGTGACTTCAAAATTTAAAATTAAAAATTCAAATTTGCGGGAATCCATTTGAGATGTGAATCCATGGTGGGATGTTCCATGGATGGATGGCTTATGTGATGGGTATCAGTAGAAATATGGTGACAAGATGTGTATGCTGTGAGTAGAACTAGTCGTCGGAAGTGACATCAGATCCCCAACCTATGAATACAGAGAGATTGAATTCGAAGGGGGCGAAAGAATTGTTGGTGACTGGAGCTGGAAATTTTACCAGCTAGCAGACTATCCAGGAAATTCCTCCACCTTGGTAGACTACTCCTATAATAAGTATTTTTATATTATAATAATTAGATAATATTATTGATATTATCAATAATACAATAAATCTTTATATTATTAACGAAAGGGATTATAAGTATTATATACCCAATCCATTATAAACTCCAGGAAATAATATTAAACACAAAGGATTAATATTATAAGCGAAAGGGATTAATATTCATAAGAAAAGGGATTAATATTGGGAACCCAAGCGGTTAATATATTATAAACCCAAGGTATCAATATTATAAATGTTAGAAATTATTAATATTATAAACCCAAGATATCAATAAACCTTAAGACTTTACATTATAAACCCAATAGACTATAAACCCAAGGGATTCATATTATAAACCCAAAGCACTAATAAACTAGATGGATTAATACTAAAAACCCAAGGGATTAATATTAAACCTAAGGATTTTCCACAGGGTCTTATATAGACAGTGATCAGGTGCTCTACTAAGGAACTCCTTGATGTGAAGTCATTGATTCAATTCCCTACCTCGATCCAGGTGATTTATTGGACATGATGAAGACATAGTCCTACCAAGCTTACAACTTTTGTATTAAACCTAAGGGATTAATATTGTGAGAGCAAGGTATATAAACCCTACGATAAATATTATAAACCCTAAAACAAACATGATTAACAATGGTTGACCATGGTTGATTTTTATATTGACACAATCTTTTCAATGATGCGATGTTCAATTGTGATTGATTTTCATATTGAGAGAACCTTTGTCATAATGCGATGTTAGATCATGATTGACTATGATTGACCATGGTTGATTTTCATATTGAGACAATACTTGTCACAATGCCACTTTGGACCATGGTTGTCCATGATTGACTTTCATATCGAAACAATCTTGGAAAGAATGTGATTAATAAATCCGAGGAATTTATATTATAAACCCAATGGATTTATATTAAACCCTAATATTAATATTATAGAACCTATCAAAAATATTATTCCCTAGGAATATGAACACTTAGATTAACAAACCCAAGGGATTAATAGTATAAACCCAGCGGATTAATACTAAAAACCCAGGGGATTAATACTAAAATCCCAAGGGCATAATATTAAAGCCAAGGGATTAATATTGCAAACCGAAGATATAGAAGCCCTAAGATAAATATTATAGTCCTAAAATAAACATTGTTGACTATGGTTGACAATGGTCGATTTTCATGTTGAGACAATCTTTGTTATAATGTGACGTTCAACCATGGTTCACCACCATTACCATGATTGATTTTAAAATTGAGAGAATATCTTATAAAGGGAAGGGACTAATAATACCAAGGGATTATAAGCCCAAGGTAATACTATTAAACACAAGGGATTAATATTATAAGCCCAAGTTATATAAACCCTAAGATAAATATTATAAATCTTAAAGTAAGCATGGTTGACCAGGGTTGATTTTCATATTGAGATAATCTTTGTCACAATGTGACATTGGAACATGGTTGACCATAATCGATTTTCATATTGAGACAATCTTGCTCACAATGGAACATTTGACCATAGTTAACCATGGTTGATTTTCATATTGAGATAATCTTTTTCACAATGTGACGCTAGACCATGGTTGACCATGGATGATGATGGTTGTCACAATGTGACATTGGCCAAAGAGACAATAGTTTTCACAATGTGACCATGATATTAACTATGGTTGAAAATTATCAACCATGGTTGATTTTCATATTGATACAATCTTTGTCACAATGTGATATTGAACCATTCTTGACCATGCTTGACGATGATTGATTTTCATATTGACACAATCTTTGTCACAATGTAATGTTGGACAATTTGTTTATCATGGTTAACCATGATTAACCATAATTGACCATGGTTGATGTGTTTAACCAATGGTGACCATGATTTACCATGGTTGACCATAGTTGAGTTTCATATTGAGAAAATCCTATGATAAACCCTAAGATAAATATTATAAACCAAAGTTTGTAAACCCTATCAAAAATGTTATATGTTAGAAATTATTGTTTCTATTTTGGCTATAATAATGTTTTCATGGAATTTTATATAAATTCAAATATGGCTAGAGATGTGGATGTTAGAAAGTCCAACACTAGTTATTTAAATACATTTGCACGTGCAATAGCATCTTGGATGTCTAGAATATCGGAAGTAGTAACGCTTTCCACAACAGAGGTAGAATATTTAGTTTCCACAGAAGGTTGTAAAGAGACGTTCAAGATGTAGTGATTCTAAAAAGAGGTGGAAAAAAAAGTGTTGCAATGTGATAATCATAGAACCATTCATTTAACAAAAAATTAGCATATCATTTTATGGCGAAGCATGTAGTTATTTGATATAATTGGATGCTTTGAAACCCATGGTATTTTGTCATGTTATTAGGCCTTCTACATTGGTGTGAATGAAAAGAAGCGGGTGAAATGAAATATTTTTATTGTTATTGTTATAAAAATCTTGAATCCCTTTCCCCATGGGTACATAAACTTTGTATACAATGTATGAGTTAACAAAATGTTATATGTTTATTAATTAAACTTAAATATGAAAATTTGAAATATAATTTTATGTTAATATATTGATCAATTACATGACATGAAATATCATGGCTAACCATACAAATGATTACTATTTAGATTTATTTTGCTATGTTATGTATATTATGATTTTTCTTTAAAAAAATTGTTTCTAATTTTATTAATAAAAAAAATTACAATAGAAAAAGTTCAATTAAATCGATTATATTAAAAAAAATTACAATAGCACAAGTTGAATTAAATCAACTTATTATTTTTATTGCCTTTTACTTTTTCTTCCATTGTTGGGTGCATTCTTGATTTGATTGGGAAAAATTAGTTTTGTTGTGCTACATTCCTTTTCAGAATATGTTAAATGTGCTTAAGGATTCATGAGATTATTTGCAAGTTTAAAACATGAGTGTTTGAGTGCTTTTATGTAATTTTTATGTGCAAATTAACACAAACAAATGACTAAACAATAGTATATAACAGACATAAAATCACCATAAATAATATCATAGAAGCACATGATGAAGGATTTCACCCCTCCTAGGCTACCTCTCCTTGGTCCAGTGTCCAATGGCTTGGCCCTCTCTATTATGCTCCAAACTATGAAGACATCAATTTACACTGCTCAAAAAACTCCGAAACATGTTCCAATGGCTTTACAATGCCCAAAAATACCTGTGTAGCCTCTTTTTGCTCCTGATTTGGTAAAAACTTGAAGAATTTATGGCATTTCCAAGTTTTCTGCTATTGCACCATAAATTCCCCAAAATCTAGGACAATCCTAAAAATTTACCCCAAAAGGCACGAACGAACCGATAATTTCTCCGAGTTTCGAGCGAAATTGTCAGATGCTTTAAATAGTTGCCAATGCCTTAATTCCAAAAAGCATGGCTATATGGGATCCATGTGCTCGGGGCTAAGGCCAACAACCCACCACTGCCGATCAGGTTCCCCACTCCTCTCCGCCGATGGTCATGTGGATGTGGTGCGACCAAGCACTGGCCCTCGTGGGTTGGCCCCTCCTTGAATGGCATGAATGTCAAATAATAAATGGAGGTTGCAACCATAGTCTATTAAGACTCATGGTTGTGGTGCATTGGTAGGAGGCATTGGTATGTGCTTGTAGGTCACGGGTTTGACCCCTACTGCTGCTGTCTGAACCTTGACCCAAACTTTTGGTGCATCTTGGGCTGCCACATGGTCGCCTCTGGTTGGGCCATGTGTAAGCCTGTGGTTGGCCACCAACCAACCAATAAAAATATTTCAACTACACCGAATGTAGAACTTCCACTTGGCACAATGTGATTCGTTGAAATTTCATAGTCACCCTATCACATAGGCATGCCCAGTCAGCGCCACGTCAGTAGTACGGACTACTGACTAGGTTGTCTGCATTTTTTTTTTTTAATTCCCTTGTTTGGGAAAGTGAAGAGAACATGATTCTAGGAGCATACAGTGTTCATTTCGTGTGAAATGGGTTGCACCAAATTCAAGATGATGAGCACTACACAGTCATTCAAGTTCCACTCTGATCTGACAACTTTGAATTTTGAGCTAAATTTCGAGCACATGATCATTCCTCCCCACTAGAAACCTTTTGGACTCTAAAATATCACTTTCAGTTGTCCAACATGTGAGGGTACAATTTCCTCACTTTTCAAATCTCGATCTATTTGGCCTTTGAAGGATTTGTTCCCTTGAGCCCCACTCGAAGGTAATCCACATTCCCTCGTTTTGAAGACCTTATTCTTCTGTTAAGAATGGTGTCTTGTTATAGTTCATCAAAGTATTCAAGAGAAAAATCCTGAATGGAAGGAATTTGGACATTTTCTCCTTAATCTTCTACCAAAGGAGGCTCATAAAATCTTAATTTCTCAACATTAACAACAACATAATTTTGCATATATGAAGGCAAATCCAACCTGAAAGCATTGTTACCAATCTTTTCAAAAATAATGAATGGAACATACCTAATATTTCTTAGCTTTTTACCTTCTCCTTGGAGCCTCTCTTTACTAATGTGAGTCCAAACTTCATCACCAACATGGAACTTGTCATCTACACGATGCTTATCTTGTATTGCTTTGTACTTGTCTTAGCTCTTTTATAGCTATTCTTGAACTCTTTGGTGTACCAATTGGATTTTTTCAATGGACCTTCTTTCTTTGTCTATGTCACTATGACCATAACAACAACATCCTTTACAAAAATCAAATCCAAAGGAGACTTAGGCAAGTATCCAAAACATGCCTCAAATGGTGATGTTTGAGTTAAAGAGAGCTTCACTCGGTTTTAAGCATGTGGAATATAGTGAAAATATTCATCCCAAAACTTAGGATGATTGTTGTAATACCCACAAAGAAGATGTATCACTGTCTTATTCACCACCTCTGTTTCACCATCTGTTTACGGATGAAATGTTGTACTAGTTTTCAATTTGGTGTCCATGAATCCCCACAAGCTTGACAAAAAATTCCCAAAAAAGAAAGAATCTCAATGACTAACAATGGATGTGGTCATCCAAAATGCACCTATACATTCTGAGAGAATAATTGAGTAGTTTGTTCAGATGTAGTTTTCTTTTTACATGGCATAAAAATACACATTTTGTTGAGCCTATCCACAACTACATACAAATAATCATGTCCTCTTTCTGAAAATGGAAGACATCCTACAAAATCCATAGAAACACTCTCCCACAATCGTGAAGGATCCGAAAGTGATGTGTGCAATCCTAACTTCCTATTTCTAGGCTAACTGACTACACATAATGAATATCCTTTAATAAAATGTGACACACTTTCAAGCATATGAGGCCAATAAAAATACCTCCTTAGACATGCCATCATCTTACATACATTGAAATGACCAGAAATAAGAGAAGTATGTACCTCTCTTATGATGTTGACTCTTTCTCCCCGTGGAATACACAGCCTTCCAAGATGGTACAACAAGTTATCATGCAAATTATAATCCAATTCCTCTACATGGTTACCTTGACTCAAGCTTGCATAAACATCCTAAAAGTCATTATATAATGCATATTGCTCAATATAACTTTCATGCAAAATAGAATTATGCTTGATTAAAGTAGCTACATCAATAATAGGCCTAGAAAGCATATCAACAACTTTATCGTAGATACATTTCTTATACCTTATTACCATGTAGAACTTTTGAAGAAAAACTATCCATCAGAAGTGCCTTAATTGCTAAAACTTAGATTGGGATTGCAAGTATGGCAATGGCTAATGATCAGTGTGAATGATTATTTCCTTACCCATCAATTAATGTTTCCACTTTTTTCACACTTTTCACCAATGTATACAATTCCTTGTCATATGTAGGATAACTAATCACTGCCACCATTGAAAGTTTATGAATGAAAATAGACATGCTTACCATGTTGCATGAGCACTGCGCCCATGGTGTAGTCACTAACATTGGTTAGGATCTCAAATGGCTGTCTCAAGTTTAGAAGTGCAAGTAATGCAGCCAAACTGATCTCTTCCTTCAATGCATCAAAAGCCTTTTTATATTTTCCTCCCCATTGAAAAAACACTTTCACACTTGTCAATGAATGCAAAGGAGCTGATATAGAATAAAAGTTAGCAATGAATTTCCTTCGATATTGGGATGCTCCCAAAAGAATTCTTACCTCAGTAACTATCTTGGGCCA
Source organism: Pinus taeda (assembly GCA_000404065.3). Taxonomy (NCBI): domain Eukaryota; kingdom Viridiplantae; phylum Streptophyta; class Pinopsida; order Pinales; family Pinaceae; genus Pinus; species Pinus taeda. Next base: position 88,426 of record APFE030878400.1, read on the forward strand.
TGGAAAATTCAAAATGACATCAACCTTGGAGGGATCTATCTTCAACTGAACGCCTCCAACAATATGACCCACGTAAACTAAAGAAGTTTTCCCAAAATTAGAATTTGACATCTTTAATTACAACTGTTCTTTCTTTAGGACATCAATTAATTTTCTCACATGCATGACATGTTCATCACAATATTTATTGAAAATTAAGATGTCATCTAAGTATAATATAACAAACTCATCAAGAAATGGCCTCAACGCATCATTCATCACACGCATGAAGGTAGAAGGAGCATTACATAAACTAAAAAGCATAACAAGCCATTCAAACAAACCTTGTTTTGTTTTGAATGTTGTCTTCCAAATGTCTCCTTCATCAATTCTAATTTGATGGTATCCACTCCTTAAGTCCAACTTAGTAAGATACTTTTCATCTTTGAATTGATCAAGTAAATCATCTATTCTAGGTAGTGGGTAATGGTTCTTTACCAAAATCTTGTTCAGTGCACGAAATTCCACACACATGCACCATGTTCCATCCTTCTTTAGAACCAAAGCAATAGTTGAACCACATGGTGAAGAAATTGGCCTGATGATCCCTTTATCCAGCAAATCTTGAATTTCCCTTTTAATTTCTACGCTTTCCATCACCGAAATCCTGTACATGCCAATGTTAGGAAAAGGACTGTCTTGTTGCAACTCTATCTCATGTTGGATTCCTCTCTTGGGAGGAAATCCTTTTGACTCCTGAAACATCTCATCATATTGGTTAAAAACATCAACCAATTCAGATTTCAATATTCAATCAAAACCTTGAAAAGCTTCATTATCAACATTATTCTTGGGTTTGATCATTAGAGGCATAAAATTCTTGCTTGAATTCACTAGTCTTTTCATCTGCCCCTCATTAAAAAGTAAGAGATTTAGTTTATTTCTATGAGCTCTCACAATATATTCTACTCCATCTTTGAGAAAATTGTATTTGTTTTCATATGGAAGATATATTTTTTATCATAATGATACAAGTTGCCCAAAACTATATCACATATGTCTAATGGCACAACATCAATCTCTGGTTCATCTATGAAATTTGCAGTAATCGTGAATTTCAATTTACACTTTCTAGTTACTTGCAATTTTTCATTGTCACACACCCATCCTAATTGATATGGTTTATGACGTGGAATGGTTTCCATGTTTAAACTTATTACAATTTTTTCATAGATAAGATTGGCTCGAGAGCCACTGTTGAAAAGAGTACCAACTTTGCTATGTTTTGAGATTTCCCTTATATGAAAAAACCTTATCCTCTTCTTTTCATTTGGAGTTTCATTATGTAAATTTGAAGTACTAGTGTTAGCAATGGATTCTTTTCCTTTCATACCCATCATTGTGATTTTAGTTTCATCACCTAAATCGGATCCCAAATCCTATTGAGTGGTTGTAGTTTTCTTTTGTTTTCACTTGTTGTTGAATTTCTTTGGTTTTATCTCAGAATGAAGGTTCCAAAATGATCTTCATCATGACCCTCTTTGGAACAATGATTTCATGTTAATTTCTCTCCTTCATTTTTAATGGATGCATTTTTCTTTCCATTTCCTTTGAAACCCTTTACTTTTCCTTTACCCTTAAATGGATTTTTTCCACCCTCTTCTGGAGTGCTTTTCCCTCTTGCCTCAAGATGAGTGGCTTGCACACACACCTCATATAGATTATTGGGATTAAAAATAAGGATAGTATGCCTAAGGTAACTATGTAATCCCCCTATGTACTTCAACAATGTGTTTGATTAAAAAACTACACCTAACATTAGAGACCTTTTTTCTGAATTCTTGGGTGTAATCTTGCACATTTTGACCTTTAAGTTGTCTAAAGTTCTGCAACTTAATGATGGATTTTTGCATATATTCTAGAGGGTAGAATTTCTTTTAATTTTTTCAATGAAATCAAAACAAGAAATTTAGATCTTACCGTTTTTTTTATCTCTTCTTATGTCCTTGATTCCCACCATACTAGTGTTGCACCCTCTAGCCTCAAGGAAGCTAATAGAATATTTATGTCATCCTATTGAAGGTTTTCAATTCTACAATAGACCTCCAACTAATGAACTCAATTGTCAAGCTTCTCTTCATTCACTTCACCATTTACATGGGTAGTTCAAATTTAACATCAAGTTTTAACAAGGGTGATTTACTAGTTCCTTTTGAGGTATGTTGATGAGTATGAGTAAGGGTTGTGTTAGTGGAAGAGGGTGAAGATGCCTGTGAAGAAGAAGATGAAGGATATGGTGGAGAGGGTGGAGGTTTACCTCCATTTCCATTACCTCCTCCTCCCGAAGAACCTTCTCCTTTTGGAGGTTCAGAGCTTTCACCCTATAGTCTGGTATTACTCTCTTCATAGAGGACCTTCACCATCTCTATCATATCAAAGAAAGCCTTCCTGAAGACCTTCTCATCCTCTATCATCTTTGTAGGCTCTCTTTCATGGGACACGGTCACTGAAGTCTCAATTGTAACTTGAGGAAGAACTGGTGGTGGAGATTGTGGCAACCTTGAACTCCTTCTTGTTGACCTAACTTGAGGGCTTTCAACCAACTTCCATTCCCATCTCTTGAGATTCAGCCTTGTAAGCATGAAATTCACTTGAAAATAGTTAAATCTTTCTTTCAGAATGAAAACCAAGAGCTATGATACAAAACTTGATCTAATTGGGAAAAATTATTTTTTCTATGGTAAATTCCTTTTCAAAATATGTTAAATGTGCTTAAGAATTCATGAGATTATTTATAAGTTTAAAACACGTGTCTTTTATTGCTTTTATGTAATTTTTATGTGAAAATTAACATAAACAAATGACTGAACAATACCATATAATAGACATAGACATAAACATCACCATAAATAGTGTCACAACAAAACATGATGAAGGAGTTCACTCCTCCTGGGCTACGTCTCCTTGGTTTGGCTTCCAATGGTTTGACCCTCTCTATTATGCTCAAAAGTGTGAATACATGAGTTTAGAATGCTCAGAATGCCCAAAAATACCTGTGTAGCCTCTTTCTACTCATGATTTACTCAAAAACTAAAGAAGTTATGGCCTTTCCAAGTTTTTTTCTAATTGCACCACAAGTTCCCAAAATTCAACACCTTGCTACAAATTTTCCCTAAAATGCACTAACAGAGTGATAACTTCACAGAAATTTCGAGCAGAATTGTCAGATGCTTTAAATTGCCTCCAATGCCTTAATTCTAGAAAACATGGTCATATGGGGGCCACGTGCCTGGGGCTAAGGCCAACGACCTGCCCCCACTGGCCAAGCCCCTTGTACCTCTCTGCCAGTGATCGTGTGCTAGTGGTGAGACCAATGGTCAGCCCCCGTGGGCTAGCCCCTCCCTGAATGCTGTGAATGTCAAATAATAAATGTAGGTTGCAACCATAGCCTATTAAGACTCATAGTTATGGTGCATTGGTAGGAGGCTTTGTTATTTACTTGGAGGTTGCAGGTTCAACCCCTACTACTCTTATCGAGACCTAGACCCAAAATTTTGGTGGCCCCCAGGCTACCACATGGCGGCATCTAGCTGGGCCATGTGTCATCCCATGGTTGGTCACCAACCAACTAATAAAAATACGCCAACTGCATCCAATCCAAACTTCCACTTGGCACAACATGATTCACTAAAATTGTATAGCCACCCTGCCACATAGGCATGCCTAGTCAATGCCACGTCAGTAGTACAGACTGCTAACTAGGTTGTCTACATTTTTCTTTTTTCAATCGCTTGTTTTGGAAAGTGAACAAAACATGATTCTTGGAGCATACAATGTTTGTTTCGCGTGAAATGATTTGTGTCAGATTCAAGATGATGAGCACTACGCAGTCATTTATATTCCACTCTATCTGAAAACTTTTAATTTTGAGCTAAATTTTGAGCACCTGGTCAATTTTAAATTCTAGTGTGAGGGAGATGTGTATTCCTTTGTGTATTTTCTTCTGTCTTCAACAACTTTGTTCTTTGTTGATATACAAATATTATGATAAAAAATTCAATGTGGTCATAACTAAAATATTTCCATATATAGGTTTAAGTAATACTAATTTGTATTTAATAATATACCAGTGCAACCATATAAATTAAATGGCTGGTAAATGTCAATAAGAATAAATCCATATTAAGAATCAAATCATTTACACATACATCATAATATACCTGGTTCATAAAATTTTGAAAACTAATAAAAACTCACCAAATTATAAACTTTAATATTATTAATTATAAAAAGAATTATTATATAAGTTAAGCATATAACATGATTCTTAATCATGGAGATTTACCTCAATTATACCGTCATAAACATTCTTCATTTGTTAATACCCCATGGCCAAAAGACCATAGATCACATCATATGACATTTGCATATGCCAATAGGAAACAATCCATATTAAGCATTTCACATCATGATATGCTTGGTTGGTAAAATTTTGAAAACTAATAAAAATTCACCAAATTATAAGTTTAGTATTATTAATTATAAAAAGAACTACTATTTAAGTTAACCATATATCAAGATTCTTAATCATGGAGATTTACCTCAATTTTACCATCATGGACATTCGCAATTTGTTAATACCACATGGCCAAAAGACCATAGATCACATCATATGGAATTTTCATAACTACTTTACATATAACTCTCACTATAACTTGTGTATGTTGTTATAGATATTGTATTATTAATATTCTAGAATATTTTGTGGATGTTAAATATCTACCATCGATCTAATAATTATAGATAACTATTTTAAAATTTTAAAAGCTCGATTCCAAAATAAACAGACATGTCGTAGGGTTAATTAATAATAGAAAGATTAATAAATAAAATAATTTACCACCATGTCAAGTAAAATATTTCAATGCCTATGTATACATTATACAAACCCATGTTGAGTAATATTAAATCTCATCTTTGTATACATTATAGAGGTAAAAACACTATTTATATATTAAAAAAGCAATTTGAAAACAAAAAAACTTATGGTTAAAAACAGTATCACAATTTAAGACTTGGAATAGTAAGTTTTGTAAATTGACAAGAATTCCATATACAACATCCCTCCATATACCTGAGGTTTAATAAGAGAGTATCCACACTACAATATTCCTTCTATTAAGTACCAGGTTTAAAAGCTCACCAATAATGTTGCAACCGCCAAAATAATCCCGCTATATTACTATACAAATTCCTTCCTAGAGTAAACATATCAGGTATTTCCTCACTCGTAAGTTTAATAAATTGAACTTCCCACCTCCCTCCACAGACACATCACACATAATAATATATATGTATGTTCATATTATGTAATCAATATCTGCCATATATGTTTTCTTTTTGTTAGATTAAACGTTACTATAATGATATTTGCTCTACTTTTTCAAGGTAATACTACTTTTAGGTATAGACTCTCATTTAAAATAATCATAAAATTTTTAAAACATAATTATCTAAAAAAAAACTCTCAGAAATTTAAAATGTCAATATACATATTTACTATCCAGAGATTATAAACAATTATTTCGAATATTATAATTTATTAAAAACAATAATGATTAATAATATTTTTTTAAATATATCATAATGAAAAAGCAAGTAACCAAGATAAATGTTTTTAAAATAATAAGAAAACTTTATTTTAACTTAATTATGATTATTTTTTAAATAACAATTCTAAATATTTTCCCACCCCTCACAAAATATAAATTTACAAATTATAAATAATGTCACACTATACTTAATATAATTTCAAATGACCTGATACTAAAATTAACAAAATTGGACTTCCCACTCCTTTTTAGTTTATTTTTTTAAATCCTTTATCTCATTCTTTTGACAGAGAATATCATAATGATAGGTGAATTCAAAATTGTGATCGGAGGAGATCAATTAACATTGTATTCTCCTTTTCAAGTGTACATTAATGATTCCTTTTATCTCGAACCAGCTCATTAAAATTTTTCCTTGAATTAAAATACCATTCAAGTAAGGAAAATTAATATGGAAAAGTCTTCCCCAAATACCATATAACCGAGTAAAGTGTGTCTTTTCTCAATCATATTAGGGATAACTTTTCCCACATATTAATGTATTTTTTCTTTTTAATTAAAAAAGTTGGCCACATGTATAATTCCACTTATTTGATAAAAGCTTTGAAGGAATTCTGAATAATGTAAAACGTGAAAATTAAAACATGTGGATCTAACCATGTAATTTATAATTTTTTATTGGAGGATATTGCGTCGACATAGTGAGAGTTGAGTCAACGTCTTTTTCTTGTAACATGTTTACCCACTAAAAACCCAAAGAAAAACAAAGTTTTTCTGTTCCATAGAAAAATTCCTTTAGAAATACCAAGTAACATCAAAACTATAGTTAAGTTATCCATCTTAGGATAATCATAATGTTATTACTCAAATGATATATGAACACATCACATTAATTGTGCAACGATGTAAAAGGATAATTCTGGATTACACATTGGTATATTTTGTACCGTTGTATATTAATGTGTTCAGTATGACATGGTAACATGGCTCGATTTCTAGCATTTAGTAATATTGTTGGTGATTATGTAGACAAGATAATTGTAGAGACAACTAGTCTCAGTTTCATTGTTAGATTAACACGACATCTTGGGTTTCTCCCAACCCTAGGTAGTACACCTACAACTTGCTCTGCCTTAGATCTCAAGGGCTTGATCTGACGGTTATGTGCAATTTTCGATGATTTAGGTAAGTCTAACTTTTCCCAGTCGGGTTCTCTGTCATTTCTAATTTGCATGGTGTGGGGAAAAGGGCTTTGCTACAAACCCTAGAAGGTCAATTTTCTCATGTTTTGATGCTAGGTATTCATCTCTACCTTTCTATGATAATAGTAATTGATTCCTATTGTGATAATGTTATGTTTTCCTTGGTTGTTGGGCTAACACATTGCTCTTTACCCTAGGGTTCCTGAAAAATGTGAAGAAGGCCAACTATTCAACTTACATCGCTCTAGATTCTACATGCATAGAGGGAAATTTCAATCTCATTTCTAGGCATGATGTTCATCCCTTCCGATCCCTTTTGATTGACCATAGATCTAATTATAGCTATGTTAGTCTTGACTTGGTGGATAAGTGTGGTTTGAGTAAGGAATTGCATGAAGAATCTTGGTTAGTGAAGTTGTCTATAGGTTCAAAGAAGCGAGTTCACCATTGGGTAAGAGATTATGAATTTGACTTGAATGGTATGCCTACCACAACACATTTGAATTTATTATTGTTGGGATCATACCGTATGTTGTTGGGCATGGATTGGTTGTACCTTCAAAGAACCAAGGTAGATTGGTATGACCAAGAAATTGAGTGTGTGGATGATAATACGGAACCAAGAGTCTTGCAGGGAAAGAAGAAAGCTTTATTAGTTATGATGGAAATAGATATGCAATCAAAGCACAACTACATGAAAGGGTGTGTGTTATTTAAGTGTACATTTCTAGTGGCAAGGGTAAGAAAGATGAGGATGCAGATGTGTTGAGCAAGTAGCTAGTTTTATAGCAGTTCAAGGATGTATTTCCGGAGGACATTACAAAGTTTCCACCTTGTAGGGAGGTAGAATTTTCTATTGATTTGGTGCCAGGGGTAGCTCCAGTATCAAAATCACCTTACAAGATGACAACACTTGAGTTGGTTGAGTTGAAGCTACAGTTCAAGGAAATGTTGGACGAAGGATACATTAGGCCAAGTGTATCACCATGGGGTGCAACAGTATTGTTTGTGAACAAGAAAGATGGTACTCTCAGATTGTGCATTGAATATAGGCAGTTGAACAATGTGAACATCAAGAACATGTATCCATTGTTGAATATTAATGACTTGTTCGATCATTTGAAGGAAGCAGCAACATTCTCAAAGATTGATTTGAGGTCCGGATATTATCATGTATGCATTAAAGAGGAGGACACTTACAAGACAACTTTCCAAACCATGTATGGGCATTATGAGTTTGTTTTAGTTCCATTTAGCTTAACTAATGCTCCAATTACATTTATTTTCTTGATCAATAGTATGTTGTGTCCATATTTGGATAAGTTTGTTATTGTGTTCGTTGATGACATATTGGTATATTCTAAAAATGAGGAAGAGCATGTCGAGAATTTAGCAATAGTGTTCAGTTTATTGAGAGAGCATCAGTTTTTTGCTAAGCTGAACAAGTAGTTTCTTTAAGACTAAAGTAGACTACATGTGGCATGTTGTCACCAAGGAGGGAATTGCAGTAGATCCAAAAAATATAAGGGCCATCATGGAGTGAGTTGCTCCTAACAATATAGATAAGGTGAGATCCTTCATGTGGTGGGTAAGATGTTATAGGAGGTTCATTATCCTATCACATCATTGTAGAGGAAAGGTAGGGCATTTGAATTGACAGAGGAGTGTGAGGCTAGTTTTGAGCAGCTCAAGCAATTGGTGACAGGAGGTTGTCAAGATAATAGTTAATTTGTATCTCTAAAGAGAATTAGTTATTGAAAACAAGAGGTAAGAACCTGCATACATAGTAAGAAAATAGATTTTTCCTGGTGCCCACTCTCAGTAGACACGCAGAGGTTGTGTAGGTATGAATGAATAGGACAAAAAAGACACCAATAGATTAGAAATCAATACCAAAAACCACCAAAGCCCACAGATCAGTGAACCTTGGGAGACCAACCCTTATAGACGAAATCATTCAGAGAGTTGAATCTCAAGCACGAGTAGGACCCCGTATCTAGAAAGGGATCTACTTTGATCCATCAAGCAGTAGAATCACCAAATACATGTTACGTGGAGATCCATAGAAAAACTGAAGGATCTTAGAAAAGTTTCCAAAATACAAATAATTTATACCCTAGTCCTTCACAAGAGGGAAAATCATGTAAATTGAAAGAAGGGGAGAGACAAACTACTAGAGCTGCTAAAGCAGATCCACAACCATATGAATTGGGATCTCCTATGATCTTGGCTGAAAAAGAAGTGCTTAACATCCAAGATCTAAGTAGCGCAATAAAAACCCCTCGAATTTTGTATACTCCATCCACCCAGGTGACACCTCCTAACCAATAAATCCTTGAAGCTTATTGGCATGTCTTTGACCAAATGCAAATCAACCACCTAAAGGTCACACCTTGACGTTGGAATAACCTATTGTCAACCTAATAACCAATGCCCCAATGAATACTATCCTTTACCAAATATCCCAACCTTTCACAGGATGAACTCAAAGGATATGGGTGCCTTTTTAATTGAGTTTGATGTCCTGTGCAGAGGATATGACTACACAACTGATCCTCAGAAATTCAACTTATTCTCCTCCACCTTAAAGGGAGCAGCTTTGTGATGGTTTATGGGTTTAAGTGGAAGTACCATTAACTCCTAGGATGACATCAAAAACACTTTTCTCACCAAATACCAGGACTACTGTAGGACTAGGGATCTAAACGATGAAATCTTCAAAATTTCTGCGAAGGATAATGAAACTTTAGAAGAATATGTCGAACGGTTTCAGTATAACTTGCAGAGATCCCCCCACTCCACATTACCAAAAGCAGTCTTCAAATCCATTTTAATAAAGCGCATGAGAGAAGAATGGGTAGAAACTTTAAATCTGATGGGGAAAGGTGAAATTTATCAAGAAGAATATGATGAAATTGTTTGATTGTGTATCAGGTGTTCACAGGGCAATACATGCATTCGCTAGGAGGCTGGGACTCCATGAATAGAGGAAGTAGACCTCCCGACGGAGGCGTGATGAGAACAGAAATTGGCAACCTCTTGGAAGATTTCAAGATGGATACCTTGGACATGTTGACTACATAGTTAGACATCTCACATGTCAGGCAAAGACAAGTTGAGGCAAAACAAATGCTAGCCATATTCTATACACGCTACTGAAAGAATCATAATCAAAGAGAATGTATGTTGGACATGATTCAAACATGCTCTATATGCACCAAGGACCATGCAACGAATGAGTGTCCATCAGTTCTCAGATTAAAAGTGGTGTTGAAAGAAGCCGAAGAAGGAACATAATCGACATACTTAATGGCTCAATGTCGACAATGGCAAGCACGACCTTTAGGTATGCTACAAGACCCCTCTTTGTTCTTTCCTATGCAATATAATCAACAAAAATGTCCTGGAACAACATGGAAAGGTTGAAAACCCTTCCCTTCCTGGAAATCCCAACAGTATTCCATGTCACCCTAGCCAAACCAACCTTTCCCAGAAGCCGCCTAACCAAATTCACAATGCTCTACCCCTTTCTAGCAAAATTGAGCTAGTAATCCTCACCCTTCAGAGTGGGCTGATTCCACATTACAGAACTTGAATTGGCCTCAAAATTGGTATCATCCTATGGGGATGAACAATTTACCCATGGGAATGGGTTCTCAACCTCAACCCACATTTCTAGGTCCATTTCAAAACCTTCAGCCTTTAGTATGCCCTCATCTGCCAGCTCAACCAAATCTATATATTAATAATAGACCAGTTCAATATGTACAGATCCCTGAGAATTCAGATAATGACACAGAAACAGTAGAATGTAATGAGCTTTGGCTAAGGTCATGGCACGTTATTTCCATAGAAGAAAATAAATAAGATGAAAAATAAAAATAACTGCAATAAATCCTTCGACTATGATTGGCATGGAAATAAAACAGGGAGAGGACATAGTTGAGCAGCAAAATTCGAATAAAATCATAATTTATTCTGCCCCATTCCTTGAAATACTATCAATAGATAAACCAATTGTTTATCCTAATTTTGATATCTTAGGGGAATTGAAAAATTTGTGTATAAATATTCCGCTCCTCCAGGCCATACAAGGCATCTCGATTTACGAAAAAAATTAAGAAATTATGTGGGAAGAAGCCTGGGAGGAAATTGAAAAATGCACCAACAATACATGTGGTAGGAACCTTATCTGGTCTGCTTATGGATAAACAAGAACCGATTAAATATGAAGACCCAGTAAATCTTGTCATAACAGTTCATATACAAGGATGCGCCTTTCCAAACACACTAGTAGAACTTGGAGCAACCCTTAATATTTTGACTACTGGAACTTGCAAGGTTCTGGGCATTACAACTTTGCAACCCACCTCAACCTTATTAGATCTTTCTGACATATCAGTAGTTAGACCTGAAGGAACCTTACAGGATGTGATCTTTTTTGTCGATTCCTGGGAATATCGTATGGAATTTCTAGTCATCAACCCAAGAAGTAGGCTAGATGGACATCCTTTGATATTGGTTCGACCTTGGCTAGCAACCACAGATCTTATATAGGATGTCATGCAGGAAACATGACTCTTACTCAAGGAAATGTTGTGAAGAATCTTGTTTTGTATCCCCTAGCTAAATGAAGTCTACCTATTTTAAATATTTAGTTACACCCACCTAGATACCTGGAAGAAAACATATGCTCTCCTCTCACACTAGAAGAAGCTCTTGAATTTAAGAATAAGAACGAAGACGATGTGATTAACAACTTCATTAATAGACCAATTTCCATGAATAACCAACATGCCAAGTGTTAAAGGCGATCCTCGATAATGAAGCATAGGTAGGTCTCTCAAGGGATGCAGATGGTCAACATATACCCATGGTTGTTGTTTATAATAGCAATCCAATTGAGAATAAATCAGGTAAAACGCTTAAGATTAACGGTAACTTGGATAGTGATCAACAACAAAGGCTTATTCAGGTGCTTCGAAAATATAAAAAATATTATTCTTGGGAATACTCAGACATGAAAGGTATAGATCCCTAGTTTTGTACCCATCATATCTACATTGGGAAGGATGCTCACCCCATTCAGTAGCCCTAGAGAAGGTTGAATCCTCACCTCAGAGAAATTGTGAAAGAGGAATTGCAAAAAATTATGGATGTAAATTTTATTTATCCTATCTCATATAGTCAGTGAGTCTCCCCGTTGGTAGTCGCTCCCAAGGAAAATGGGAAATGACGGATTTACTTGGACTATGAAAAACTGAAGAAAGTCACCTAGAAGGACCATTTCCCTCTTCCTTTTATTGATCAAGTTCTCGACACCTTAATAGGGAAATAACTTTTTTCCTTCCTTGATGGTTTTAGTGGCTATAATCAAATCCAAATTACCCCTAAAGACCAAGATAAAACCACACTTACCTGCTCTTGGGGTATGTTTTCATATAGAGTTTTACCTTTTGGTTTATGCAATGCCCCAGCCACAATTCAGAGAGAAATATTGAGCATTTTTTCCAATCTGATTAATGAAGGAATTGAAATTTATATGTACTATTTTACCCCCTATGGAAGTGACTTCGAGCAAGGCTTACGAAATCTGGAAAAGGTACTTGAATGATGCATTGCTACAAGGTTATGCTTAAGCAACATAAGGTGTCACATGATGATGATCGAAGGTGTGGTTTTGGGACACTACATCTATGTAGCTAGGATACAGGTAGATCTAGCAAAAATAGAGGAATTTCTTTCACTACCCACACCTTGCACACAGACCAAAGTACGTAGTTTCATTGGATATGTAGGGTACTACTGCAAATTTATAGAAAACTTTTCAAAAATTGGTGCACCTTTGTATGTCTTAATTGGTAATGTTGAATTTAATCGGTTTGACAAATGTGACATTGCCTTTGCAGATTTGAAGAAGCTTCTTTCAACTACACCATTCTTATGAGGAACGAACTGGACTACCTTTCCATATCTCTACAAACTTACCAGACTCAGTTATCGGCCTTGTACTTGGAGAAGAAGAGGACAAGAACACTTGCGCTATTTATTATATTAGCAAAAATCTTACCCCTGCTGAGTTAAATTATAGAGTAACGGAAAAACAATTTTTAGCTTTTATACATGCTATCAATAAGTTTAGACATGATATAACATGCTATCCATTTTTTATGTATACTAACCACTCTTCTATCATGTACTTGGCCAACAAACCAATCACTAATGGGCGAATAACTCAATGGTTGTTTTTATTGCATGAGTTTGATATCACCATAAAGGATTGGTCAGGAAAAGGAAATCCTATTGCAGACTTCCTGTCTCAGGTACCTAATATGAATGATTCATTATTAGTAGATGATCAATTTCTAGACAAGCACCTATTCACTATAACGTTTTAAGCACCTTGGTATGCGGATGTAGTGAATTATCTAGTAGTTTGGAAGTTACCAACACATCTATCACACAAGGAAAGGAAGTTGATTATCCAATGCAGTGCCCAACTTTCATGGATCTGCAAGTATCTTTTCCACAATGGATCTGATTTACAGATTCAAAGGTGTATTCGAGAAGATGATTTGCCTGCTCATTCTTCACATCGAGCTGATCATATTGTTCACTTACGAGCAATCTTCATGAGGTGTAGGCATTATCGCATCCGTTTAAATCCGCACAAGTGTGTATTTTGTATAGAAGCGGGTCGATTGCTAGGATTTGTTGCTTCCAAAGCTGGCATTCGCGTCGATCCCTCGAAAGTAGAAGAAATCATCAAATTGCCTCCTGCTTCGAGTTTACGCCAACTCCAAAGTTTGCAAGGGAAAGCAAACTTTCTACGTCGATTCATTCCAAACTACGCTGAGG
>APFE030878409.1:3166-74698 GCA_000404065.3 Pinus taeda
TCCACCTTTATGATTTTTCTACACTGTTAAACCACTCCTGTATTATTAAACCACTCATGTATTAATTAATTATAGCAAGACTATGTAAAGGAGAAAGTTTAACCAAGAATCGGATTACATTAAAATGATCTCATTAAATTAAGTAAAAATATATGTATTTCATTATTGACCAAGAATGTGATTACATTAAAATAATGTTATTAAATTATATAAAAAATTATATATTTCATATATGTTTTTTATAAAATGAGAAGAGACGAATCGAATAAATAAAAGGACTGCCAAATTTTGTTTATTTTATTTTTTAGAATATTTCTCAAAAGAGACAATTATAGTTTTTCTGGGGTTAAGAGTTTAGAATAAAGTTACTAGTATTCATAAGTATATTCACTTAAAGTTTACAAAAGTCCAATTTAATATAACAATATTCATAGAGAAAAAATATTAAGGTATTGTTTCACCTAACCACCCAACATTTGAACCTAGGTGGAAATTTATAAGATATATATAAAAGAAATAAATAGAAAAATCATAATAATGATAAATTTTATCAAATATTAAGTTAGATCTAAGATTTTTGTGATCCATATTGTAAATAAATGTCATTCCATTAGGATTTTATCGCTTTTCGAACCAACTAATGTGATTAATCCTCATGACAATGTGAAAAAATTAATCAATCTTCGATAATAAATAGCATGCATGCATCATTGGCCACAATAAATGGTTGAAAACTAGCCGTTAGTAAATTAATTATTAACGTAAATAATATTCTAAAATTGACAATTAAGAATTATTTATGAAAATATTATATATTTATTTATATAATTATTTATTAAAATATTATATATTTAGTAAAATATTGTTTGATTGGATCATTTAAATAAGATAAGAGACTTCTAAAATCTCAAAAGAGTAGTTATCAATTCTTAAAATTGTAAAAATTACACAATAAAATGAAATTTTCAAATGATTGAATCTTATTTATAAACGCCTTCAAAATGAAAGTAAAATCATTTCAATTTTAACACGTCCTTGTAATACAAATTTAAACCTGTAGAATGGATTCTAAGGTTTCCTTGACTAGGGCTTCGAAAACTCCACTTCCTACAGAAATCTGAATGTCAGCATGACACACAACTTCAAATCGCTTTCTTAGCTCCCTTGGCTTTTAGTTTCGGACAGTAGCTTCAGAGTCTTGACATTTGTAGAATCCAAAGCTCTATGGTTTTTTCATATGTAAGCTTCTCATTAAATAAAGTAAATAAACTCCATGGAACAAGCTTGTACGACATTAATACATCATACACTACTACACCAAGGGCACTTTTGAGACATTTTTTTAAGACAAAAGAAATTTTTTGTCTTAAAAACTCATTTTTTATCTTAGCTATTTTACATTAAAAATTAATATCAATTGATTTGTCTTAAATATAGACTTTGAGACAAAAATAGGTTGAGACAAAAATATTTTAAGACAAAACTTTATATTTAAGACAAAAATAATGTAAGACGAAAATATTTTGAGACAAAACTTTATATTTAAGACAAAAGTAGTTTGAGACAAAAATTTAAAGACAAAACTTTATATTTAAGACAAAAATAGTTTAAGACAAAATTATTTTAAGACAAAAACAATTTAAGACAAAACTATTTTAAGACAAAACTTTATATTTAAGACAAAAGCATTTTGAGACAAAAGCATTTTGAGACAAAAATATTTTAAGACAAAACTTTATATTTAATACAATGACCACTTTAGATCAAACCTATGTTTAATACGATATTTCACTTCGAATGAAAATGGAGGGCAGCGCTGAGTTTCAGGGTGATCTGCGCGCGTGTTCTGAACTGGAGCTCCCGCGCCCCTGCTTTCTCGGCCCCTACAGCCCTCTACAGGCCCCTTGCCTGGAAGCCCTTGCTACTGGGCTCTCAATCCTTCCTGGCATCCCCACAATCGGGCTCTGCCTCCCTCCTTCGGCCAGTGTTGCTGCTGGCACAGCGTCCGCGTCTGGGTTTTGCGATCACAGAGGAGCGTAGCCGCCGCCATGAGTGCGCTTGGGGGTGGGGATCCTTCTCCCACCCCACCAATCTCTTCAGAAGAAGCATTCAGAAGATTTCTCTCGCAGAAAGGGAAGAAACGTTTGATTCCATAAGTCCTAAAATTCATCAAAAAACTGGAGGATATTCTTGAGATCGCCCTGCCAGAAGACCAAACGATAAAAATTGCCCTAGCCCTAGCTGACATAGGGTTGGTAGGACAATTTATGGGATGCTGGCCCTCTACAAAAACAACAAATGACTGGATCCAACGCAACTGGAGGCCCCAGCTGGAAAAAAATGTGATTTGTTATGTTGTCGGAAGAGGGTATTTCATTTTCCAGTTCACCTCCAAAGAAGATCGAGATTTGATTTTTAGAAATGGTCCGTGTTTTATGGGAGATCAGGGTCTGCATCTTAATAAGTGGACCCCCGACTTCGATCCCTCAATCAATACCCCTAAAGAGGTCCCAGTCTGGGTCTGGCTTCCCAATCTTCCGATCCATTGCTGGAGCTATCACACCTTGCAGAAGATTGGAAATGGCCTAGGCCATTCATTGAAAAAGCAGATAACAAGGGCTAATATACCTACGTCAGAATCTATGTGGAAGTCGATCTGGAAGCTGGACTACCTGAAGCAGTAAAACTTACAGTCAGAGAATGGCATCACTATAAAAAATTGGATTACGAGCAACTACCTTTCAAAAGCAGAACCTGTCACGAACATGGACACTTCCAATGAAATTGCCCAAAAGCTCCAACCGGGGACAAAGTGGACGAAGAAGGATGGAAAGAAATAAAAAAGGGCAAGGCTGTCCCAAAACCAACTGAGAAGAAAAATTCAGGGCCATTGGTGAAGCCCCGGCCTAAACCAAAAGCCAAAGAAGTTCCAAAAGAGGGTTCTTCTTCTGGGGTAAAGACATATGCCATTGGAACCCAAGAGGAACCAGAAGACCCATCGAAGAAAGTGAAAGAAGTAGAGGCAAAGTCAACTCTTCCTCCATCAGAGGATGAACAAGGGGAAAAAGAAGAAAATGAGGAGCACATCACTCTGGGCTCCGATTCTGAGGGAGATTCAGAATATGGAGTCTTAGATTCAGACAGCTCGCAAGTCACTCCTATCAAGTTCGCCAGGGGTCGAAATTCCAAGAAGAAACAAAGAGAGGAACAAACTTATCTGGATGTTCTGCAAGGCTCTCAGAAAACTCTCAAAGGAATGATGAATACCAGATCTAGGCCCAAGCATGGTCAGGCTCCAAAAGGAGCCATAACCTTCCAAGCCAGTGAATAATGAAATACGTCTCCTGGAATTGCAGAGGGTTAGGCAGCAAGTTGAAAGAAGAAGCTCTGAAAGACATTGTAAGGATGTACTCACCTGAAATCCTTCTCATCCAGGAGACAAAACTGGAGGACCTTCTACTCCTCCAAGCAAGCAAAGCATTCTAGCATAAAGGCCAAGGGAGAGTAGTCAGCGCCAGAGGCGCCTCTGGAGGGATTGCCTCCTTTTGGGACAACTCCAAATATGATTTGATTCATGAAGAATATTTCCCCCATTGGCTACTCACAAAGCTCCTCCATAAATAATCTAGACACCAAGTAAGTATGTTCAATCTTTATGCTCCGATCTTACCATCTGAGAAAAAAATTTGTTGGGACTTGCTCCAGTCCTATCTTTTCTTGCACAACCCAGAAAATATTATTATTGCAGGTGATCTAAATGCTACGCTAGCTGCAGAATAGAAAAAGGGGGGCTCGTTGGTCAGGGACCCAGCTAGAGAATGGGTTGAAGACCTCATTTTAGATTGGGAATTGGAGGATATCAAGCCCAAATCTGGGAAATTCACCTGGTCAAACAAAAGGATAGGCCCCAACCACATTGATGCTCGTCTGGATAGATTTCTAGTCCAATCCTCCTTCTTGACTTGTGGCCTAATGGCCACCTCTAAAATTCTGCTGAACTACACCTCTGACCATAAACCCATTCTGCTTGAGCTCTCCTTGGATGGAAATCTTGGCCCCATTCCCTTTAGATTCAGTTCTCTATGGATTCATCAAGAAGGATTCCAGGAGGTGGTCTCCGAGGCCTGGAACCGGCAAGTTCAAGGATCCACTTTCTTTGTGTGGGAAGAAAAAATGAGGAGACTTAAAAGGGATCTCAAGGAGTGGGCTAAAAGGTTGAAAATGCCCACTGCCAAAAGAAGGGAGATGCATGATAGTTTAGTAGGCCATCAATTAACAATGGAGAATTCCGATGTAACTCAAATCCTTCTTCAAAAAGAAGTAGAGCTGCAAAAGGATCTCCATAGAGCAAGTAGGGATGAAGAAGAGTTCTGGAGATAGAAGTCCAGAAATCTTTGATTACAAGTCGGAGACAAAAATACAAGCTATTTCCATAAGCAAGCTGAAGCATGCAAGCACTTCAAAACAGTAAATGAAATTCACTATCAAAACACTGTGGTTAAATATTCTGAAGGCATAAAGCGAGCAACCCACTCCTTCTTCAAAGATCTTTACTCTGCCACGGAAGACCCTCCCATCGATTCTCAAGCCTATCTAATTGATCTTATTCCTCACTGTGTTCAAGATTCTGAAAATATTATGTTGATTGCTCCGATCAGTATGAATGAGATTAAAGAAGCTTTGGATTACATGGATCTGGATAAAGCCCCAGGCCCTGATGGGTTCACTGCAAGGTTCTACCTAACTTGCTGGCCTACAATTAAAAAAGACCTTCTGAGAATGATACGTAAATCTTAGACCTGCACCAAGATTGGAGGCAGTACCAACTCGACCTTCCTTGCCTTGATTCCGAAAGACAAAGGTGCCATTGATTTCAGCAGATTTAGGCCCATCTCTTTGTGTAATACAAGTTATAAGCTTATTACAAAAATAATAGCCAACCGTATTAAGAAAATTCCGCCGGTCATCATCCCTAAAAACCAAGGAGGATTCATAAAAGGGAGAAAGATTCTTGACAATATTGTGCTAGTACAAGAAGCAATTCGTTCAAGCTATCATCGAAAAGAGAAAGGCATGGTGATTAAGCTAGATTTAACAAATGCCTTTGATAGGGTGAGACATGATTTCTTGTTTTCTGTGATGGAGAAAAATGGCTTGTCAAAAGTTCTCATAACTTGGGTGAAAGCCTGCATTGCCTCCAATTGGATAGCACCTTTGGTTAATGGTTGTTCAACGGAATTTTTCCAGGCCTCGAGGGGGCTAAGCCAAGGTTGCCCTTTGTCCCCGCTTCTTTACGCCATTCAAGGTTCGGTGCTCAACTTCCAGCTAGACTACTGTCAATAGATCCAAACTCTGCCAGGCCTGAAAATGGCTCACAATGTTAAAGACATAAACCATGCCCAGTTTGCTGATGATACATTATTGCTTGGAGGAGCTAGCATAAATTCTGCTAGAACCTTCAAGAAGGAGCTAGACATTTATAAGGAGGTTTCGGGCAGCAAGATTAACTATCTAAAAAGCACGATCTATGGCTAGAATTGCTCGATCAAAGATTTGACAGACATAGCAAGCCTATTAGAAATGGAAAGAACCCTGACCTAGGAGTCATTTAAGTATCTTGGGATCCCAATCTTCAAATCAAATCCTAAGGTAGCTCACTGGATGCCCCTGCTAGACAAGCTAAAACTCAGAATACAAGCTTGGGGAGCCTCATGGTTGAATAATGATGGGAAGTTTATCAAAACTCCATTCTACTAGCCCTTAAAACCTTTATTAGTAAAGTGGATGGTCTCCTGAGAAGATTTCTGTGGGAGGGAGGGAAAAATAATGAAATAAGGCTCCATTTAGTTAATTGGGACACTATTAAGAAGCCATTCTTGGAAGGAGGTCTCCAAATGCGGGATCTGGCAGCCCAAAATGTTGCTCTGGGCTCCAAGCTCCTTTGGAACATTGTTTCTGGTAATCCTAGTTGGAGCAAGAGAGTTCTGTGGAAAAAATATTTTCATGGGGAGCATTTGAGTTGCTTGGACTAGCCTCCTAGAATTTCTAAAGGATCACTAGTTTTCAAACTCTGTTTCACAGCTTTGAAACTTTTCAGTCATAAGCTTTATTGGATCCCAGGTAATGGGAAAAAAATAAAAATTTGGGAAGATTCGATTCTTGGAGATCAGCCCTTGAATCAGATGGAAGAACTGGAAAATATCAGAGCTTGGCTTTAGGCCAACAATCTGGAAACCCTTTGGGACATCTCCAATTGGACAAATGATGCAGAAAGTCTATGGGATGGTTGGAATTTGGGGAAGGTCCCTCATTGGCTGGATGGTGAAGCCAATTTATTGTTGGATTTTCTACAAGGAAAATCTCCCTTAAAGGCCTCTTCTAAGGACAAAAGAGGGTGGGGTTCTCTTTCAGGCTCTTACTCAGCAGCAGAAGGTTACAAAAGTATGATGGTTGTCCCTAGCGTCCCCCCAGAGCCAACTCAATGGAAATTTATTTGGTCTTTTCCTGCTCTCCCCAAAATTGACTTCTTTTGCTAGACTCTGGCGCATAAAAGTATCCTCACTAGAGATAACCTGAGGAAGCGTGGAATGGAAGGTCCCTCCAGGTGCCCTCTTTGTGCATTAGATGAAGAAATGGCTAACCACCTGTTCTTATTGTGCCCCTTTGCTCAAGAAGTTTGGAAGGGTGTCCTAATGTTAGGACCTGACAAAATAGAGCTTCCAGGAAATATTCAGGACCTGCTAAGAAACTGGGCCAAGTTATTCCCATTTCGTCTCTCCAAAAAAAGCCTTCTCAAGACTGGTTGGATGTAGATCCCCAAATTCACATGCTGGAAACTGTGGTTGGAGAGGAAAAACAGAATATTTAGGGAGGAGAGTTGTAACCTGGTCAGAATTATCACTAAGATCAAAACTCTATTGGGGGAGGCCTTAGAAACCAAACCCACCATAAGAAATGGCATGATTTTGGACAATGAGGAAGATCAATGGTTAAAAGAGCTTGTTCCAAATCATCAGAATAGATCCATTTCTCCTGCTAAATCCCCTTCTCATTAGGAAATTCGTCTGGAAGAACAGGAATTCATCAAATCGAGATCTACTTTGGATGATCATTGCCTATTCTTTGATGGGGCCTCTAAAGGTAACCCAGGAAAGGCGAGTGGTGGGGGAGTTATCTTAAGCCCAGGGGGTCTGGGGCATGAAACAAACAATAGAGCAGAGGCTCTTGCTTTGTGGCAGGGTCTAAATCTGGCTATCAAGAGGAGTCTCCTCTCCATCTCAGTCTCTGGAGACTCCAGACTAATTATACAGGCTACGAACTCTCAAAAGATCCCTTCTCAGGTGTAGTTAGCCCCCATCCTCAAGAAAATCAGACTACTGTTGCCCAAGTTCCACAAAATCTCCTTCTATCATGTTCTGAGGAAGTTAAACTCATAGGCGGACTTGGCAGCCAACCTAGGATCTCTCAAGAGTAGGAGACCTTTTTTAGTAAATGATGTTGAATCGGACTGCGACATTCCTTAATTTTGGAGTTGTCTGGGCCTCTATTCCTTTTAGCATTTTTCTGATTCAGATTCTCCAGACTTTGAGACCGAACCATTTTAAGCTGGCTGCTGTTAGGAAACGCAGACTCATCCACAAGGGAAAATTTCAGAATGCGACCGTGGCATTTTCGATCTCTGTTCGTCGTTGGAACTCACTGCTGTGTCTAGGTAAGTGCTGGGGAGTTCACGAGGACCTCTTCAAGGCCAATTTACCGCTCTTGGCATTCTTGAACACTATATAACACTCTGACAGGCATTTCAGAAAGAAAACACAGTGATTCTTGGGATGATCCGGCACTCCGGCACATTGGATCTACTCTCTGCAAGCTAGGAAGCAGAGATACGTCATGGAAAGCGAAAGCAGTGGAATTTCAAGGCACCATTCTGAAACCAATTCAAGTTCTTTTTCAAGCCTCTATCTGCATTCATAGTGTAACTCATTCAGCGGACTATTCAAAAGCAAAATCTTCTTTCCCCGCCGACTGTAACAAGGAAATACAGGGTTTCAGTGTTAAAGTCCTCGACAGCTGATTTGCTGAGTTTTAAATAAAAACTAACCGTTTATGTCAAAAAAAAAAAAGTGGAGAGTGGAGCACTTAGGGTTTGATGTTGCTCTGCAACTGGCAGACCTTCACATACTGCGTTGTTCTGCCATTAACCTTCAGCCATAAGGCAGCTACAACACAATAAGGAACAACTATCATGTAATGGAACCCCCTCAGGAGGAGGACATGATGCCTCCCCCCGCTGATACAGAAAATGGCCTGCGACAGACTGAAAATGTCAGGATGGACCATCCAGAAGATACAGCAATAGAGAATGAAAATACGCCAACGAATAACAACACAAATGAAGAACCATGAGTGACATCAAACACCTGCAAGCTAGTAGCAGTTGATAGACCCAAAATCGAGCTCCCAAGTCAGCACATCAACTCTCAGATCCAGTTTATGAGGGATCATGCTTTAATAGGAAAGTTCATAGGCCTTTGGCCAATGGAGAAAGCTTTGCACGACTAGATCGTAGCCAAATGGAAGCCAAAAGGGCACATAACACTGCAGTTAGGGCCTAAGGGCTTCTTTACTGCCATTTTCAATTGTCTGGAGGACTGAAAGAGGGTTCTGGATGGAGGACCATATTTCTTCAACGCAGGAGGGCTATACCTAAGAGGATGGATCAAGTGCCTTAACCCAGACAAAAAATATCTGAGCTAGGCCCCGGTGTGGTTACGCCTTTATTCTCTCCCTCTGGAGTATTGGGACAAAGACTCTTTGCAAGACATTGGGAATGGTTTAGGCGAATTCATCAAAGTGGCAGAGGAGACAAAGCTGAAGCGATACACCTCCTATGTGCAGATCTGTGTATACATGCACCTCAGCAAAGCTCTCCCGGACTCGGTAAGCCTCTACCATGATGATTATGAATGGTTACAAACAATAGATTACGAGCATGTACCAATCCGCTATCGAAAATGCCACGCCTTGGGCCATTTATTCCGAGACTGTCCCTCCAATATGAAATCCATGACCACCCCTTCAATGGAAAAATCCGACTCGGATGGGTTCACAAAAGTTCCCAATCGCAAAAATACCCATAAAAAGCCCTCTACCTTAGTCAAAAAACCTGTCACCAACACCTCCTTGCCTTCAACAAGCAACATCTTTGAAATCCTGCTCCAGCCGGAGGTTCATATTTTAGATAATCAGAAACAACCTAAAGCCATTCCTAAGACTTCCGCCCATTCTACTCCATCAAGCTCAAAGAAAGCCCTCACTTCTAAGCAACCCGCAGACACTAAAACGCCCTCTCCTAGTAACATGCAGAAAAGGACTGCTCAAGGTATGGAGGTAGATAGCACTCAGATGCAGCTCACGATTGTAGATGATACAGAGGTGGAGTAGGAAACAGTAAAGCACATGGAAGAGGAACCAGAGAGCTTCAACATCGGAGATCTAGATATACTGGGACTTAAACAGGCTTGTAAGAAAAAGGAATATGCCAAAATTCCTGAGCGACAGCTAGAGAACTTAGAAGTAATTCGCTCAAGAGAATAGAAGAAAATATCATTAGGCATCCAAGCTGGTAGTAAATGGGATGGAAGAAATATCTTCAAAGACAACAAGAAACAAGGATGGAAAACTGATCTTCAGAGAACCATTCGCATAGGGGAGATGCTGTTGGAATTTGGAAGATACTCCAAGCTCACCAAATACTATAATCCCCTTCCCAATCGTGAATCATGAAGCTCATCTCATGGAACATCAGAGGGCTCAACAGCCTGGGGAAGGGATGATTAATAAAGAACATGCTATAACCAGAAAATCCTCAAATTCTCTTCTTGCAGGAGACCAAGTGTAATTCCACAACGTTGGATCATATCCTTGCCAAAGCGTGGCCAGGAAGCAAAGAAGTGGCAGTGGAAGCCATGGGAGCCTCAGGAGGGCTAGCCATTGTTTGGGATGATAGAGCTATAACACTTACCAACATACATGCCAGTAAGCACTTTATTCAGCCCAAGTTTCATTTAACAGGGACAAATGTTCATGGACACTTAACTAATGTCTACCTCCCCCAAGAGGCAGCAAACAAAGTAGACACATTGAACACCCTAACTCAGATCAACTCAAAAATATCCCACCCACTTTGGATGATAGGAGGGGACTTCAACATGATTACAAGATTGGACGAAGAAAGAGGAGGACGGATCAAGCTGGATTGTGAAAGCACACACTTCAAAAACTACATTCATAACAACAGGCTTATAGATATGGAATTCAACAATGGCATTTATACTTGGAACAACAAGCATGCAGATGCCCACCAAATTGCATCTCGGTTAGATAGATTCCTAATCTCTGATAATGCAATACATCTTGGAGGGGATCTCTTGGCCTCTATATTGCCACTCTCTAGCTCGGACCATTGACCTATTAGGCTTCACTGGCAAAGACTCGGAGACAATGTTCGTAGGCCCTTTTGCTTTGAAGCCTTTTGGCTGAATCACCCCAATTTTCATAACCTGATAACAGAGACATGGAGAAATTTCACACCACTAGAAGGCGCAAAAATGTACAAGCTCCAATGTCGACATTTTGATCGCGTGTGAAATTTTGAACTAGAGCTCCCGCACCCCTACAACCTCACCTCCTGTGGCCCTTCGCAGGCCTCTCGCCTAGCAGCCCCTACTGCTGGGCCTCCAGTCTTCCACTCGGCACCCCCGCAGTCGGGCTCTGCCCTCCTCCTCTGACCAATGCTGCGACTGGCTCCTTCTGTCATTTCCATGGCTGGGATCAACCCCTCCCATATGCAAGACAATGAAGATCAGGCTGAGATCTTCGCCTCTCTCATTTCTAAAAATGCTACCATCCAAAACAAACCCACAGCTTCAAAGTTCGTCAAGAAACTGGCTGACATCCTAGAAATCTCCCTTCCCCCTAGTCTCCCAAGGAAGGAAGCAATCTCTCTAGTAGAGAGAGGTCTGGTTGGACAATTTACTGGCCTATGGCCCTCTCCCAGAGTTGTACAGAAATGGGTGGAGCGCAACTGGAACACGAACATCCAAGTAAAAATCACAATAAGATTCTGTGGAAGGGGTTACTACACATTCCTCTTTGAAACCAAAGAATACCAGAATCTCATCTTTAGAAATGGTCCCTACTTCATGGATTCGAGAGGTCTCTATCTGAACAGATGGTCCCGTGACTTCGACCCAGAAATGGATATACCTAATGCAGTCCCGGTTTGGGTTCGCTTGCCCCATCTCCCTCTTCATTGCTAGGGAGATGAATCGGTCAAAGCCATTGGGAACGTTGTCGGAAAATACATCGAAAGATGCGAACCAAAGGACAACATGCACACATGTGCAAGGATCTGTGTTGAAGTCGACTTAGGAAATGGCCTTCCGGAAGCAATCAAGATCAAAGTGGACCAATGGACCCATATTCAGCAGCTGGACTACGAAAAAATCTCGTTAAAATGTAAGGTATGCCATGAATATGGCCATTTTGCTAATAGGTGTAGTAAACTAAAAAAATGAAATGAATGAAAATACTGAAGCCAGTGAAGACACATGGGAACAAGTCAAAAAAAAAAAACAAACCCCAAATAGTCTGGCCCAAAACCAAAGCCTCCCCCAGAAATCCAAGTTGCATCCTTCTCCTCCCCTCCCATATTGACTCAACCATTACCCTCTACATCAAACCCCTTCGAGTCTTTGGAGGAAGAAGACCCCTCATCCCCCCACTCTCCTCCTGATCCCCAGGAGCCCCCTCTCCTTGAAAGCCAATGCCAAGACACTATCGAATCCTCATTGTCTCTTACTATTTCCTCTCAGCCTCTTCTTGATCCTACCCTCAACAGAATCACCAAAAGCTCATCTAAAGATCACAGGGGTTCTAGTGAACCCTCTAAGAAACTTGGCCCAGGCAGGAAATTTGCTAAGCAGCACAGGGATGAGAATGTGCAAAAGGACATAGCAATGGGAACGCAGACACCCATAGAAACTTATACCCTGGGGCAGCATGACAAAAAAGCAATCAACAAGGACCAAGGGGGGCGAGCACCTCCCTGCATACCGCATATCTAATGATGAAAATATTATCTTGGAACATCAGGAGACTTGGGCACCCCTCTAAGGTAGCAGCCTTAAGGGATCTTATCCTTTCTGAGAAGCCAGGAATTATTATGTTACAAGAAACAAAATAAAACCACAAGGAAATAAATAAAGTCATTGAGCAGCAAAGACAGTATAGAGGAAGTATTAGTGAGGCAAGCGGAGCCTCAGGAGGAATAGCAACAATTTGGAATCAAGGTATATGGAACTATATTTCGGAAACAATAAATCAACATTGGATCAAAACAACTCTGGAAAATAAAGCAGATCAACAAGCCATTATCATCTACAACATCTATGTGCCGAATCACTGCAAAGATAAGGATAGTTGCTGGCATGATCTAAAAGACAGTTTGGACACAGAAGAGAACACTAACATTATTGTAGGAGGTGACTTTAATTTAATCCTCCACGCCAATGAGAAAAGGGGAGGCAGTTTTACGCCTGATCCATATAGAATACAGTTGGCAAATATCATGCAGGAGCATGATCTTATGGATGTACCTCCTAAAAACCATAGATACACTTGGAACAACCGCAGTATGGGTGCTGGTAACATCATGGAGCGGTTGGACAGAATTCTCATCAATATTACACTTCTCTCTGCTTTCTCCATCGGATATGCTCACATTCTAACTTGCTCTGCCTCTGACCACTTCCCAATAACTCTAACGCTGGAAAATCATAGGCCACTTGGGCCCATTCCATTCAGATACAGTTCTCTCTGGAATGATATACCAGCAGTTCCAGGAATTGTTTACAACTCTTGGATCCAACACGTGGAAGGCTCTCCCAGTTTCATTTGGGAAACAAAACTACAGAAAACAAAAAAAGCCATCAAAGAATGGGCTAAAACAAGGTATCAACAACCAGAGAAGGTAAAAAAAGAAATTAAGAACAATTTGTAGAGTATCCAAAGAGCAATAGAGGATAATGGCCTTTCCCAAGAGAACAAACAGTAGGAAAATGGACTCTACTTACAGCTATACTGAGTTAACAGAGAAGAGGAAACAAAATGGAGGCTCAAGTCGAGACAATTATGGTTACAAGGGGGTGACAAGAACTCAGGTTTTTTTCACAAGCAAACGATAGCCAGAAAGATAAGGAATAATGTTAGCTCCATCCTAGATGCAGAAGGTGATAGACAAAGCACTTAGGAAGCCATTTGAAGAGCTACTACAGATCACTATCGGGACCTGCTAACTGAAACAAAGGAAGCAGAAGATTATATAGATTTATTGCAGCATCTCCCAACAGGGATAAGCAGGGAAATGAATGACATTTTAAGAAAGGATATAGATGATGAGGAAATCAGGAGATCAATCTAGACTCTTCAACCTAATAAATCCCTTGGACCGGATGGCTTTCCCATCTTCTTTTATCGAGCATTCTGGGGAATTATTAAAAAGGACTTGACAAAAATGCTCAATTGGATGCAACGAAAAGGAAAAATAGGAGGATATACCAATGCTACTCATCTAGCACTCATCCCCAAATAAAACAGGCCATCTTCCTTTGCTCATTTCAGGCCCATATCACTCTATAATTCCTCTTATAAAATCTTGAAAAAAATTATTGCTACCCACCTAAAGCCTTTGCTCCCTTCTCTCATTTCTGAAAATCAAGGGGGGTTCTTAGCCAACAGACAAATAACTAATTCCATTTTACTTGTGCAAGAAGCCATCCATTCAAGTCAAACCATAAATGAGAAAGGGTTTATCCTCAAGCTTGATCTGGGCAATGCATTTGACAGAGTGAGACACTCCTTCCTCTTGGCAGCTTTGAAGAAGATGGGATTTGATAACCACTTTCTCAACCTCATTCAAGCCTGCATTTCGGGGCCATGGATCTCCCCTGTTGTAAATGGCAGACCTAGAGAAGTTTTCCAATCCTCTAGAGGCCTCCGACAAGGTTTCCCCCTCTCACCTTATGTCTTCATTCTAATGGTTGAATCCTTCAACAAAGCGTTGGACTTCAGCCGAAGGGTTGACTTAATCACAGGAATAAAATTTGCGGATGGGGTCAAGAACATAAATCATTCACAATTTGCCGATGACACCCTGCTGATTGGAGGGGCCTCCACCACAATAGCCAAGCGCTTCAAATCTCTCCTTGACAAATACATGAGCTACTCTGGCGGAATGGTAAATAATTTGAAAAGCTGCATATATGGCTGGAACACAACAGTACAGGTGCCTCACAATATCGCCATCATCTTTCGAGTCACATGCAAGTATGATTGGACTCACTTCTCTTACTTGGGCATGCCTGTAAGTGCTAGACCTTTGAGAGTAGAAGTCTGGGACACAGTAGTTGACAAAATGAAAAGAAAAGCGCAGCAGTGGGGATCTATTTGGCTCAACCCAGCTGGTCACCTCACTCTTCTTAAGTCAGGTATATCTTCTCTCCCCCTATATCATTTTTCTCTTCTTCAAGCTCTGGCCTCCTTCCACAACAAAATGGAAATCGTCCTTCGCTAATTCCTATGGCAGGGGGGGGGGAATGATAAAAAGAAATTAAACTTGATTAATTGGAAGCAGGTAATCCAGCCCCAAGACCGAGGAGGTATTGGAATTAGATCTCCTAAATTTCTCAATTTATCCTTTGGAGGCAAAATTGTCTGGAGACTCATTACTGGACTCCCAGCATGGTGGAAAAAAGTTCTGGAAATTAAATACCTGAATTTTCCTAGACAACAACTTCTTGATCGAGATATTCCCAATAGAGAATCCTCCAAAATTTGTCGATTATTCAAGAGAGAAATTCCACTAATTGCTCAAAATATTTCAAAAATCCCCAAGGGAGGTGCAAGCATCAATATTGGAGCAGACAAAATCATGGGTCAGCAGCCAATAAACAGACATGGGGGAGTCCACCCTATCCTTTCCTTTCTTGAAAGAACAGGCATTCATTACGTGGACCAGATCTCCCAATGGGATCCTCACACCCTTCTTTGGTTAGGTCGGGCCTTCCCAACCATACCCAATAGTCTTAACACAAGTCTTTCTGTCCTTCAATCCCTTTTCAACAGTATATCCCCTGTCAAAAAGAATGAGCTTGATGTGTTTCGTTGGGACCCATCTAGATCCTCTTACACCATCCAAGCTGCTACCCATTATATTTGCAACATCAGCTACCCCATGCCAAGTTGGCACCACTGGAAGGTGGTTTGGAAATCCGAGGCAATTCCAAAAATCAAGTTTTTTCTCTGGACCCTCCTGAAAGGGAAAACCCTCACGGCCGAAAATTTGCAAAAGAGGGGAATTAATGGCCCCTCTCGTTGTTCTAATTGCTTAGCTGCTGAAGAATCAATGCATCATCTCTTTATTGAATGCCCTTTTTCCATCAACTGCTGGAGGAACTTGTCCCATAACAATAAAATCCCATGGAACACCCAAAATACCATAGGAGAAATTCTTTACAAATGGAAAAAACTACCCCTGGCAACACAAGAAAAATAACACAGTGAAGAGAGTCTGGGACATTCTTCCCCACAATATGCTATGGAATATTTGGTTGGCACGAAATCGGAAGGTTTTTAAGGATAAGGACTCGACTATTAGAAGCCTTTGCACCAAGGCAAGGAGTCTTGCCCTTGAGATCATCTCAGTTAAGAATCCGAGAAGTATAAATGTCGGTGAACTCAGCATAGAAGAACGCATTTTCTTATTGAAAGTATATAATTAGTCATAGGTAAAATACTTGATGGTTATCCATTGCATATCTTTAAATCATCATTTAAAACCAAAAAATTATATTATGTCACCTAAATATTTAGATTCATAATAATACTAAGTTCCATGAAAATTCAAAGATAATTTTTGACATTATCTAATAGAATATTTGATGCAAAATATAAATATATGACACCCTAAGAAGGAAAAATAGCATGACACCCAAGTTTAGCTTTCAAATCCATCCAATAAGAGAAAGGAATTAGGAAATAAATTATTAATTGATACATATACATACTATTCTAAATGATGGTTTACTAAAAAATCCAGTTACACCAAAATAATGTCACAACTTACAAGTTTCTAAATTCTATTGCTCCAATGATAATGAAAGCAATGAAATGCCTCTAGTTGCATGAAAGGTATGCATTAAAGCCAAAGAAAGAGGGGAATTGAATATTTGTGCAAAAGAATCTCCTCATATTTAAATGCATCTTGAGAAGCATAAAGGGAGAAAATCTATGCCATAGTACCAAAATGATTCAATCCAAATGCATCACATCTTTTACTACGTTTTCTAAAAGGTTGGTAAGATGCGGACATTTTTCAAACTTGATGGAATTTTTCATGTGTCATCAACCAATAACAATAGCACATGAAAAAAATTTCAAATGATATCTTCAATTTCTTCTTATAGTAGCCATCATCCATGTAATTATTCATGAATGTATTCGACCTTCCATCAATACACAAAGAATATTAAAATTTCATATCAAAAATATACATATAGTAAAGGACAACAAAATTCATATATATATATATATATAAACTTTGTGCAAAGTAAAAGAACATATAACTTAATAATCCTCACATGTCAAAAAGCCTTCTTTCCTTTGCAACTTGCCAAATCTCATAAATTTGTTCCCATTTCACCTCTATCGTGTTAGGACCTATTAATGATATATGTCTCAATGCATCACGTGTGTTAATTGATAGTCTTATTATCCTTATATCTTTGATCGTATTTTTCTTAGAGAACCCTCATTCACATGTGACGGTGCTCATTGGTATGACAAGCATTTCTTGCCATAATTTTAGCATATTTGGATACCTAAAGTGCCAATCTTTGTTTGAGAAAATACTTTCCATGCATCTTCCATTAAGAATATTTCTCTATTCAAATAAACCACGTCAATAAATTGATATAATTCTCTTTTACAAGTTGTAATATCAAACATTAGTACATTTTCACCTTCATTACTTGTTTTATGTTGCAAATGTGAAAAAAGTATTTCAAGCCAATGCTTTACACTATTTTCTCTAACATAAATATCTGATGGGTAATGACAAGGACTAAATAAACTTGTTGGATTAAAAGGATGAAGATCTGGAAATCTTGAATCGAAACTCTGAATCAATGCTTGGACATAATTTATTGTAAGTTGTATGCAACTCTGAAGGGAGCCCTCAATGCAAGCTACCATTGGTTCTGACAATTGTTCATCATGGATTGAAATTTACAAAAAATCATGTCTATGGGTATTCCCCTCTTTGTCAACATTTTCAAGGAAACCATCTTTGGAGTCTTTCAAAAATTTAGTAAGATGTAAAACACCTTCTACAAAAGAATTTAGTATACAAAAATATCTTTTAAGAGTATTTAGTGCATGGTTAATATCTATTCCAAGAAATGTGACATCTACATTATCTTCTTGTAATTTTTGTTTAGATTATTCAACTCCTTCAAAACATCAGCAAGCATTTTTAAACAAAATTGAATTAAAAAAATCCTTGCCTTATGATGCAATGAATTCTTTCTTTCTCTCTTCTACACGCTCAAAATAGAGAGCCATGGAATCCCATGGATTTGAAGAACCTGCAAGGATTCTAATTCCATTATCTCTAATAAGGAAATGAGCTTATTATTTCTCTTTGCTAAATTTCCAACCCATGAGTATACCTTGTTTGTTATTTTCTCAACATACAAATACTCATGTATCTTTTTCAAAGCATATGATGCTACAAGTGCTTCAATATGTGAAATGCAATGAGTGCCAATCAAATTTGCTAAATCATTCTTTAGCAGTGTGACAAATCCATTTTCACATCCAACCATAGGTGAAGCACCATCAGTCGAAACCGCTATTAGTTTCTCATTTTCCAACTACCTTGTTTCCTTTAAATTAAGGATGGTATCATATATAGTCTTTCCTTTTCCACTAGGAACAATAATCATTTTCATAAATTGTGTGACTGGAGGGCCCAAACCTTTTAAATCTAGATATGTAGAATACACAACAAGGTGTTGTTCCAAACCATTGTCTATACTTTCATCTAACATTATAGAGAAAAAGGGATTTTCTAACACTTTTCTAGTTTGCACCTCTTCAAGATAATTTGATATAGAGTGAATAAATTTAGTAGCTTCTTTTCTATTTATGTAGGAAGAATACTCGACTTGAGAAGGCATATTAGGCATATGTAGATGCATTTGAATATGACAAAGATCTTCATAAGTAAAAATTGAAATATCTTTTTTTGCAATAAAATATGCTAACAAAATGGTAGTTCTGACCATTTCCTTATTAGCCTCACTTATAGCTACTATGTGTTCTTTAATGGGATTTTCAAACCTTTCAGTGTCATACAAATTTCTCTGAGTTGATGTTTGATGAATAATGGATTTTGCATGAGTTCTCACAACATCATATTGAATCGTAATAAATCCATCTCCAATACCCCATGGACCTTGAGCCTTGTATTTCTCACAAATTTTACACTTCATATGAGTCTTGTGATATTCAACATTGATACTATACACCCAAGGATGTTTTATCATCCACTCTTCTCGAAATTCATGTTTTGAGAAGGCCTTCCTCCTCGAACTACTAGATCCACCATCGTGTCTTTCCTTTTTATTGCCAAGAATTTCTATATCAACAAAATACTCTTCATTCATATCTTCATTAGCATCATCATTCAAATGAGGTATATATGGAATATCTTTAACATTATAAGTCTTTGATGTTTTAAAATATACATAAAAAAAAGAATTAGTTGATTGACCCTTCCTTTTTGGAGGCATTTCTATTTAAATTATTTACCTACATGCAAAACAATTACAATAAATCACAATAATCAAATAAAGGGTGAAGGATTGATAGTCATTACATAAGGAAAGATGTCAAGATAATAAGTTGTAATTACTAAAGAATAGCACATTCCACCTTGAAGTGAATGTGGAATGAATTTTTTTATCTATTTGTAATAGTAGAATTTTATTAGTCACTCAAATTACATTTTGGTAATTTATGATGATAAAATCCCTTCAATAAATATGATATTTATTATGGTTCATTAGATTTCTTTGTTTTGATGAATGCTCCTTAAAAAATTACTAGACACTACCTATAGTACAATGATTACTTACTATAAAATAGATACACTACCTATAGTACAACAAGTAGATCAATAATAAGTCAATTCAAAAAAGCAACTTCAAACCTTATTTTTATGGAACCTTAACCTATGTAAAATAACATAAAATTTTAAAATTCTTATGGAATTTAATATTCTTACACCTATAAGAAATCAAATTAAGTTAAATATATGTTTGTTATTAATAAATTTAACATAAAATATTTAAATTAGAATATATTAAGTATTAAGATAAGTGAAAATAAACTAAATATATTAAGTTAAATATGTGCTAATTATTAATTATTATTATTATTATTAAATTGAGTGTAAATAGTAAAATAGATAGAGAATATATAAATATACAACATTAGTGTAATTTCAATCATCATTTTTTTATTTTTAATGGTACGATAAAAACAATAAAAGTATTAATGTCACACATCTAACTAATACGGTAACTTATAGTAAAATAAAATTTGTCTATATTAATAATAATCTATGAATTACGAAAATAGACGAGGAAGGTGGCTCTGCAACTAGGGCTGGCGCTGACAATTCTCTGAGATGGCGCAGACAAGCACGACTCAGCAACCTCTGAAGGCCTGATCTCCTGATCTTGACAGAGAGACACAGGCATATCGATAAAATGTATGGAACCCCTGCAGGGGGGGGCCTCCAAGCCCTCCCCCATGTCCAATACCTCGCCGCTGGGGAGAACGGGGTCAATAATGTTTGGCTCGATCCATGCAGATGGGGATAACAATGAGAAGACGCAATAGCATACGCCCAACGCACCTGACAGTCACGCAGACAAGCGCAGTGAAACACCGCGAGGAAAAGATAAGACAGGGGAAAAGACCACGATTACCTCGAGCACATGCAAACCAATAGCAGCAGAAAGACCCAAGATAGAACTGCCTGGTCAGAAGATTAATGAAAGAATCCAATACATGAAAGATCATGCACTCATAGGAAAATTTATAAGCTTCTGGCCAACAGAAAAAGCATTATATGGTTGGATCGCTGCCAAATGGAAACCCAAGGGCCACATAACACTGCAGCTAGGGCCAAATGGATTCTTTACTGTGATATTCTTGTGCCTAGAAGACAAGTTCAGAATCATGGATGAAGGGCCATACTTTTTTAACTCAGCAGGATTGTATCTAAGGGACTGGGTAGCATGATTTAACCCGGACAAGGAAGATCTCTCATGGGCTCCAGTGTGGATCAGAATGTACTCACTTCCAGAGTAATATTGGGATGAAGGGCTGCTCAAAGACATTGGAAATGGACTGGGGAACTACATAAAAGCAGCTGAAGAAACGAAGCTCCAAAGATACACTTCCTACACCCGCATCTGTGTCTTCATGCGCCTGGATAAAGCCCTTCCAGATTCGGTAATTCTCTCTCATGATGATTATGAATGGATTCAGCCCTTGGATTATGAACATGTACCTTTTTGCTGTCGCAAATGTCATGCTCACGGGCATCTCTTCAAGGACTTCCCGCTAAATGCCAAAGCCTCTGATTCTGATCCCTCCAATCTGCATGCCCAAGAAGGTTTCACCAAAGTCCCTGGCCGCAAGCGAGCGCATAAAAAACCCTCCTCCGGGAAAAACACTAGCAAGAGATGGCTTCTATCCCTTCCACAAATAATAGCTTTGAAATTCTCGTACAAGCCACAGAAGAGCAACCCTCTAGCTTGGAGCATAGCTCGATGCCTCTCGCCTCCACTCCAATCATTCCCCCTCCAGAGTCCTCTCCTGCATCTCGTCTCCCCAGGGATGATGCCGCAACCCCCAAAAAGAGCCAAAAAGGATTTGATGGGAATGCAAAGGAGTGGAGGGAACCACTTCTAAATCAGGCAGAACTCGCATAGCAAGCTCGAAACACCCTGAAGGAACTTCTTAAGCCATGGAGACGGATGACCTGCAAAATCAGTCCTGGCAACTAGCGCTTATCTCAAAGGAAAGAAGTCAAGTGCAGCATATGGAGGAAGAACCAGAGAGCATAGATCTAAAAGGGCTAGACATTTTTGGATTGGAGCAAGCATGTAGAAAAAAGGAGTATGACAAAATTCAAGAGCACCAGCTCAGTACTCTGGAAACAATACTATCTAGAGCATATCAGCAACAACAATTGGGCATACAACCAGGGAGCCAATGGGATGGTAACCTCCTTCCAAAGGATTCCAAAAAGAGAGGGAGAAAGATAGATCTACAGAGAACTATAGCAGTAGGTAAAATCCTGGTCGACTTAGGCTGATATGTTAAATTGACGAACTACTATAGGCCCACTCCACACAGTGAACAATGAAGCTCACCTCATGGAATGTAAGAGGGCTCAATAGCCCTGGGAAACTTAGAATGATTAAAAATATGATAAGGCAGGAACAACCCCAGATTTTTTTCCTGCAGGAAAATAAATGCAAAAATAACACCCTGGGAAGTATCCTCTCAAAAGCTTGGCCAGGATGTCACACAGTGGAAGTGGATGCATCCGGCGCTTTTGGAGGTTTAGGGATCGCATGGAATACACAAACAATATTGTTGTCAAATTTCCATGCATCCCACAACCTCATCCAGCCAACATTTCATATAATTGGTACCAACATACATGGTCACCTGACCAATGTCTACTTCCCGCAGGATGCTCCCAATAAAATTGCTCTTCTAGACACCATAGAAAACCTCAACTCCAACAGAGAGCATTCTCTCTGGCTCATAGGCGGAGATTTCAATATGATCACCAAGTTAGAGGAAAAGAGAGGAGGCCGGGCCAAGCTGGATCAGGAAATGGATCACTTCAAAGATTTCATCCACAACAATATGCTCATCAACATGCAAACTCCCAATGGCATGCACACCTGGACCAATCGCAGGACTGGGAGGTATCAAATAGCATCGAAGCTCGACAGATTCCTCATTACGGACAGCACAATTCATCTAGGAGGCAACCTCTCAGCATTCATTCTCCCACACTCCAGTTCTGATCACTGGCCCATACCGCTCCAATGGCAACGACCAGGCAACTCTACTAGACGTCCTTTCAGATTTGAGGCATGCTGGTTATCCCATCCCGCTTTCAAAGACTTCATCAAACAATCTTGGAACAACTTCTCGGCCCCAGCAGGATCAAGAATGTTCCAATTCCAACAGAAACTCAAACATTTGAAAGCCCAAATCAAAAGATGGAATAAGGAAACTTTTGGCAATATCTTTCAAGCCCAACAAAACCTCAACAAGGAAATGAGGGATCTCCAGCAACATATAATAACATAGGGGTATAGGGAAGGAACTCTGGAAAGGGAGAAACACAATCAAAATCAATTAGAGGAGAGAAACAAGCAGGAAGAGATTCTCTGGAAGCAAAAATCCAGAATCAGATGGCTGAGAGAAGGCGAGAGAAACACCAAATTCTTCCACAGAACTACTATTCAAAGAAGAATGCACAATACTATCTCCTTTATACAAAAGCAAGGAGGGGCAAGAGTGGAGGACCATGCCGAGATTGAATAGGAATTAATCAATTACTTTCAGGATGTTCTACAAGAACCTCAAATTGACAGAAGGAATGCTATAGAAAAGATTACTCAACATGTGCCAAAAGTCATCACAGAAGACCACAACCAACTCCTTCTCCGACCTGTATTGCCAGAGGAGGTGGACTTAGCCATGAAACAGCTCAAGGAAGGCAAAGCACTGGGGCCGGACAGCTTCTCCACCACCTTTTTCCACTCATTCTGGGAGCTCATTAAAGAGGAAGTATGGCAAGTAGTTGAGGAATCTCGATCTCTTCATTGGCTGCTGCCAGCGCTCAACTCAACTTTTATTGCTCTCATTCCCAAAGAAGATGGCGCTACCACTTCGGATAAATTTCTCCCAATTGCACTTTGCAATGTCATCTACAAAGTCATCTCTAAAGTCATTGCAAACAGGCTGAAGCCACTGCTACCCCTGCTCATATCGCTGGAACAATCTGGGTATGTTGAAGATAGACAAATAATGGACGGCATTATCCTCACTCATGAAATCATACACTCCCTCAAGATTTCCAATCAGGCAGGTATGATTCTCAAGATTGACCTCTCCAAAGCTTTTGACAAATTAAGTTGGACTTACATTCAAAAAATGCTAAATGCCTTTGGTTTTTCACTTATGTGGGTGCATTGGGTTCAAAGTTTAATCTCCTCCACTTTCTTCTCCATCCTCATAAATGACATCCCCTCATGACCTTTCAGCCCCTCTAGAGGTATCAGGCAAGGGAACCCTCTTTCTCCCTTCCTTTTTGTTTTGATGGCAGAAGGGTTGGGGAGACTCATCAAGCATGCCCTTCACTCCCAGCTTTTGAAAGGAATCTCCATTCATAATACCCCTGCTACCACCCATCAGCAATTTGTGGATGACAATATGCTCTTTGGATACCCATCAGCACAAGAAGCTACCATCTTTAAAGCCCTTTTGAATGACTTCTCTGATGCCTCAGTTACAAGCATCAACAAAGCCAAATCACAAATCTTTTTCTTTCATACGCCTCCCATCATTCAACGTGCCATTGCCCGCATTCTAGGTTTCCCCATAGCCACCCTGCCCTCCAATTACCTTGGTGCCCCTCTCATTGATTCTGCCATTAAGCATGCCTCTTGGTGCAGACTCTTAAAGAAGCTGGAATCTTGCCTCTCCTCATGGACTTTTAGAGCACTGAACATATCCAGTAGATTAGTCCTCATTAAAGCAGTTCTTTAGGCAATGCCCCTCTATCTCTTCTCAATCCTTGCAGCACCTAAATGGGCTCTCAAAAGAATCAGAGATATTCAGCGCAACTTCTTGTGGGGAACTCATGGAACAAATCGTAAATGGGCCCTTGTCAATTGGAATACTGCATGCAAACCCATGGAAAAAGGAGGGTTAGGTCTGAGAGACCCAAGTCATAGCAATGAAATCATGGGTGCGAGAATATGGGGGCAATGGCTCACAGCACCAAAGAAGCCCTGGGGGGTCATCTGGAGAGCCAAATATGCTAACCACAGACCAATGGAGGAGCTAATCAGATTCACCACTGTTGAGAAAGGCTCATTGATGTGGAATGTGGCCAGTCAACACTTCTCACTGATCCAACATCATATTTTTTGGGAGATTAGAAGTGGTAACACAACTCGTTTCTGGACGGATGCTTGGAATCAACTTCCCAGGCTTGACAACTTTCTTAACATCCAGCCCAACAATGATTGGGAGGAACAACAAAAGGAAATGGTCCAACAACAATGGTCACAGGAGATCAACCAAGGCTACAGACAATGGAAGCACCCTGACAGACTGATAAGAAATATCGACAACCAGACAAGAGAAAACCTGGAAAGAGAACTCCAAAAACGAAGAATTAGATACACTGAAGGTAAAGACTTACTCAGATGGGGATACACCCCGCGGGGATCCTTCACCAAGAAAGAAGCCTACAAAATCAAGTGCCAAGATGATACGCCTCAGGATCCCATCTGGGGAAGGGTCTGGACTCCGGGCATTTGGCCCAAAGTCTCTATCTTCCTGTGGCTCACTGGGCATTGCAAAATTTTAACTTGGGACAATTTAAGAAAAATCAAAATATAGGGGCCCTCCGTATGCCCCAACTGTCATTCTCAAGAGGAAACGATACAACACCTCTTGGATTCCTGCTCTCTAGCCAACCATCTGTGGGAGAAAACTAGTTTCAGATGTCAAAGAAACTGCCGACCATCTGAGGACATTATCAACTCCATTTGCCTCTGGCACCAAAGTCCCTACAAAAGCGCTATCCTAAACCATCTCTGGAGAATCATACCTGGCCTCCTCACCTGGACTGTATGGAAAGAAAGGAACAAGCGTATTTTCAAGGACCAAAGCACTCCATCAGAAATCATTTGGGACAAGTTCGACAAGAACCTGGAAGAAACTTTGGTGCTTAAAACGTGGCTTCCGGATGACTTTCCCACGCAGGCTAATGAAAAAACAATATGGGACAACTGGAACCTCCAACTTCAGCAAGGAAGCACCAAATGCAATCCTAAAGGAAAAACAAACAACAGCACGCATCATTGGCTGCACCCCCCAAGATATAGATATAAACTTAACTTTGATGGAGATTCTAAAGGTAACCCAGGGAACGCAGGCTTCGGCGACATTTTTAGAGATCATAAGGGTTCTCCTCTCTTAATCTACTTCGGCAATATAGGATGGGACACAAATAACTCAGCTGAACCAGAGGGTCTCTTGCAAGGAATACTCTTAGCTCAACACCATGACTTCCAGCCTTTGGAGATTGAAGGAGACTCCCAACTCCTCATCAACATGGCCAAACAATTGTTCAATGGAGCTCATGCAAATAAAATCTCCACTAGCTGGAGACTCGAGGCCAGATTGGAAGCCATAGAAAACACTCTCAACACCAACAGGGCTATCATCTTCAACCATGTCAAGCGGGAAAGCAACAAGGTAGCGGATCTCCTTGCCAATCTGGGAGTTGAAAACAGGCACCCTCTCCTCGCAGGGGACCTAGATATAATTCAGAATCATGAACAGAAACATGAATGCAACATTCTGGTCCAAAAGGAAGCAAACTCCCCAGATGCGAGTGATTCATCGAGCAACTAGGAGGATGGGACTGGGGTGGAGCAGAGCCGAACGACACCTACTAGCTCCACACCACTTGGCCAACGACAAGACGGGTTTATTATAGCGGAAGGGGCCATCACATGGCTTCGCGCACTAGGAAGAAGGAATGTACAGTCGAGAAGGGGAATGGACCATCGCCTCCGCATGCTTCAGGGCTAGCTG
This sequence comes from Pinus taeda, assembly GCA_000404065.3. Lineage (NCBI taxonomy): Eukaryota > Viridiplantae > Streptophyta > Pinopsida > Pinales > Pinaceae > Pinus > Pinus taeda. The sequence goes on from APFE030878409.1 coordinate 29,225, forward strand.
GCCTTCGGCTACATTTAATGCAACAGTAATGGCGGAGGAAAACCGAGGTGAAGCAGTTGAAGTTAAATCTGGGAACAGATATGGACTCGATAGGAAGCTCCATAAGCATCGTTGGTTGGGAGGAGGTGGGTTATGGGAGGCTGTTGGGCTTTGCTGGGTTTTTGAGACGCACCCTCCGCCTGCTCCATATCTATTTTGTTCGCATATCATAGAGTATCTGTGCGCTCTCTCTGCTCCCCTTCCTGTCATGGTGCGGCAGCGATTAATTAGCAGAAGGGGAGGCTCGAGAGGTGGTAGTTCTCGACAGCAGGCCAGGAGGCGAAGCTCCTCGAGCTCTCCCTCCTCCTCAGCGGATAATCCTCACTACCCCAACACGAGGAGTGGACGGGGTCGCGGGGGCCTTCGCTCAGCTCCCTTCCCTCTGCCCCAGCATCCCTCCCCCCATACCATGCTCTTCCACTTTCGCAACACTCTTAATCAACCAGTCATCACTACCACCATTTCCATCTCATTCTCTGAGGAAGCGGCTCAGAACACCCAGGGGCCCTGCTCTGGAAGTGCTACATTTCAGGTGGAACCCAGTCAAAACAGAGCCTAATAGAATATGAGCACAGACATGGAAATTGAGCACGGAGAGCAGCCCAAGCAGAAAAGGAAGGGGCAATGCGGAATAGGCGTGAGGATTCAGAGCCTCAGCGTGCCTCGCCAGCCAAGGAGATGAACACGCTGAACGAGGAGGAAGCGCAACAAGAAGAAGGTGAAGGCGAGCAACCTCAGCTGGGCAACCATGAAAATTAGGGCTACCTGATAGTGGAGGAACCAGCCACGGAGCTCATTATTCCCAATGCCAAGTGGCACTTCTTTTAACATCTGGCTTCACTTCTGTTTTGTCCATGTAGGCGCATCCAGTAGGATGAAATGCTGGTATTTTGTTGTCTTGTTAGTTCTGTTTAGAAAACTGAGGAAAGTGTTCAATGACGTCCCATTTCTTTTTGTAATTTCGGCTCTATCAGACTGGTTTCCCCTCTGTTGGGGCAATCTTAGAACTAGTTCTCCGGCAAGCTGAGATAGGCTGTATTCACTTACAGCCAGAACTAACTCTGTAAATAGCTTTTTTCTTTATTAATAGATTAACCATACTTAGCAAAAAAAAAAAAAATCCATGAATTACCAATAGCATTATGGTTATTCACTTTCAAAAGAACATGGCGTAATTCGTTAATTTAAATTGCAATGAAATGTTGGACTATGGTTTTTCAACAAATATATAATTTACCATTATACATGACTGTAAGTTCCATAATCCGGCTGGCAACTTCATGTTTATTGGTGTGATTTAATGTATAACCTTATATTTTATTAACCTTCCATAAATGTTTAAGTGTTATGGCAATTATGGCCATACCGCCTCCTTTCAACCTTACATTAATACCCTGGTTGTCATATGCCTAGGGTTATGCATGGTTCGACTACCAAGGAGCCTCCAGTTGGTACCCTGGTTGTCGCATGCCTAGGGTTATGCATGGTTCGACTGCCAAGGAGCCTCCAGTTGGAATCCTTCTGTGGGAATATGCATCAGTTCTATGGTGCAGATGCCTCTTCCAAATCCAACGGTCGTGGTGTTAGATCCTGGTACATTGTGTGTCTTGAGGTGATCTCCCAGGGTTGTCGAGCCGCGAGTGTTAGTCCGTTGAGTCCTCAAATGGTTCACTTCTGTCTTTCTCTGTTATGGTTCTCTACCCGCTGCTTTACCTCGCCACAGTTTGCCTTTGATCAAGCTGCCCACTTCTGGTTGCCTTTGAAATTGGTTCTTTTCAGTGGTATAACACGATGTGCACTGAGACACAGTCTCTGTTTCCAGGAAGGGTTTCCATCTTGGATAGTCTCTTCAAGTAAGCGCATATTCGTTTTAGGTGTTAAACTTAAATATTTTATGAGTTTTATAGCTTTTCTCTTGTTTTGTCATCACATACTCATCTTGTTTTCTACTTGAATGTGCAGCCCTGGTTGGCTGTGGTGTGGGTCCTCGGAGTCATGCCGAATTGCGGTTGGGTCTACTAGTTTCTTGGTGCCCACTACGAGGTATGTGTTTGTTTTTCGAACTAGGCTAGGGATATTAGTTAACATCCTTCATCCGTGAACTGGACGGAATACTATCCCTGTGATGTATTTTTAAAAGGTTTCTCTGGCCTAAGGCTGAGGGTTTCATTATAATAACTCAAAGGGACTGGGCCGAACTCAGAGGAATAATTCCTTGTTTTCAGACTTTTGGTTTTGGTTATGAAATTGCAATATTGTTGCCAAGAATGCGCTTGTGTTAAGTTATTGATCTATTAAAGCCATGATACTAGGGTTTCTGTGATAGGCATTAAGGGCATGAGGCCCAACGGCAGCAGAGTACATACTCATCTATTCGTGGGTGGTGGGAGATAGATATTAAGACCCTCATTCTTATGAAAAGTGGGAGACATGGGCGGGAAATAGCAGGAAACGGTGGGCTAGGCCATCTTAAAATGGAAACAAGACCGCTAAAACCACCGAAACGTTTTTGGTGTAGAGGCCGAAAATCTTTTTGGCGCTAAATTGTTTTAGTTTTTATATGTTGGGGCTTTCACTATTATTTTGCAAAGGAACTCGAAGCTGAGCTAGAAGTTTCAAGGAAGACAGCAAAGGGTTTATTTTCCACAGGTATTTTCCATTCAATTTGATGTATTTCCCTTGCAAAGATGTTGGCATTGGTATTATTTTCCTTGCGTAGCTGTATTCATTGGTATAGCAGTAGGAATTGGGATTGTTTTGAACAGTCTCCTCAGCTGTGACTACTTTTTCAAGAACAGATTCGTCCATACTAGAACAAGGAACACATCATTACTATCGGTAAGGTTGGGCTTGTTTAATGGAGTATTGAAATCATTATAGCAAAAGGAACACATCATTAATATTAATACTAGGGGAACTAGAACAGAGTCAAGGCATTCCCAAACTAGCGAACACATCAATATTGCCTTCAAAACTGTTTGAAGAATCAACAATCTCTTGAGCCGCGTCTGGTTCTGTTTCTTTATAATTACATGAACAACTTAATTTTTGCTTTGAAGTATCGTTCTCTATTTGTGTGTAGACATGAATCCAATCAACCTTGTAATGAGATGACTCACCTGCATGCTGGGAAACACTAGGCATTGGCTCATACATACTAGAGATAGTATCCACTTTCGAACCATGCAATTCATGAAGGCCATAAAACTATTTGTCATTGTTTGGACTCTGAATAATGAAATTTGTCTTCATGAGCTTCATCCTCAATAGCTGAGTTATGAGGTTGCAGACCAACATCTGAAACTCAAATATTCTCATAAGCTTCTTGAGGTTCATCGTATGATGAATGAATCAGTTGATGATCTCCAAATTTCAAAGAAACTACATTAGACAACATGGGACAGCCATCATTTTGGCTACTGTTATAATTCCTATGTGATTTTCGTTCTTCATCATCGTGAGTTTCACTTTTTTAAACCTATTCAATTTGCTCTTCTTTTTCAACTACATGATCTTGATATCTTTCAATTGCATCTGAATTCTTAAACCCATACTCGTGAGTTTCATTATTAACAAGTGAGATGGGATTTTCCTGAACAGAAGTAGCTGAAATGTACTATATGGTGCATTCTTCACCATCTCGAACTTCATTGGATGATGCCTCCTTTCTAAATAACAATTCTTTCTTATCAATGAAAAATTGTCTCCTTTCTAATTAAGACAAGAAAAGGAATTTTCTTTATGTATCCCATGGAGTATGACCTTTTATATGCAATTGTGTCTTATAACATGATAGTGTTGCACCCTAACCCAACATACAACATTGTAACATTCCTAGTTCCTTTGGGTGTGTTTTGAGAAATGAGCTCATCCTTTTATGAAAATGCACACCCCATTGGCTCATTGTTATATATTTCAACTTCTGTACAATAAATGGCCACATTGAGTCACTTGATATCCACCATTCTAGGAGATGCACTGGGATGATCTTTTGCTTGGATATGTGATCATGTGTTTGGCACTAGACACTAATTTGTTAGCATGAAATAGGTTCGAGAGGGGTGTTATGGAGATATGATTGATTCTCCTCTGAACATCTCAAATCTGCACAACTCTGCGCATAGGTATAATACCAAGCCATGATATTTGTAGCTTAGGTCTTTGAGAAGTATGAGGCATGAAATTGGCATTATTTGGTTTAATCCCACACCAACATTTACTCATGAATTGATGAAACCAGAGCTCATGGGCATTCACTGCATTTTCATTCATTTGAATTCACTTATTCCATGTGTGGTTAACTATATTGGAGGGTTAAACATAATTCTGAGTTTTTATACCCTCTCTGCCACCAACGCTCTACATTATTTTATGTCTTTTCATTTTCCAAGCATATTTTAGGGTTCTTTATTGCATATTGGTGCTCTTCTAAGGCAGCACACCATATCGCTTCATCTACCATAATAATTTGTTGGACTCTGATTAGTAGTTTCCATGCATGCTTAATATGCTTCATATGCATTGCTTTTCAAATGTTGATTTCACAGTTTAATATAAACTGGTGATAATTTATTTAAATATTTTATATACAAAATGATGCTCGTTTGTTAGGAACACTATTTATTTTTTGAGCATCATAAATGGAACCTCATTGGTTTCAATCCATAATTATAGAGAGTCACCCAACCAGACTTTCATTTAATTTTCTAAAATCTCTCACTTTAATCCAACTTCCAAATGTTGTTATATAAATGAACGAACAGACACTAACTGTGGCAGCAGACTATCTTGAGGCATTATCTGGGTAGCGAATCATCCCTAAGACATTATCTGAGGCATTGGCCTATCTCTAAGGCATTATCTATAGCAGCACATTAAATTTGAGGCTTCACTATGGCAACAATATATCTATGAAGTAATTCTGAGATAGAAAGGTACCTCCGAGGCACTGTTGATGATAACAGATCATCCCTGAGGTATCAATTGTGGCAGCAAACCACCTATAAGGGATTGTTTGTGGCAACGAATCACCCCTAAGGTTTTTATGTGGTAGCAAATCATCTTGAGGTATGATCTGGGGTTTTGAGGCAAGCAAGGTCTGGCTTGGAGTTGATTGTGGCTGCAATGAGATAGTGAAGTAATTTTTATAGGCATCAAGGAGATATTATACAAAGATTACTTTGCATTATGTGACAACAATTTAAGACAGTGCATTACCCTTTGTAATATAATCCAGAGAACTCCTCAACGAAATTAGTATTACATTCATAGAAGTTTAAACCAACATATTTTAGAATAATTTTATGGTTTTACACGTTGTCATATCTTTCAACATTTATTTATGTAATGATCCTAACTAGTATCCACAAACTTTTCTTCGCAGATTTCTATTACATTATTCTATACAAAATGGCAGACCAGGTATTTATGTTGCTTTTGGTATTTGTATTATTTATGTTGTTAATTTATTTAGAGGTTGGATTTGTTTTTAGAAATAACTTTAAAATGATACTTCAAAATTTTGTTTGTGACTAGTTAAATGCTTGTTGGAACACTCTCATAAGCTTGCCTCAAAGTGTTGGACAGATCTTCAATGCTCACTCAACACATATTTGGTGTTACCGATTCTATTTTCTTATCAGTTTTTTGATCAAGGCTTTCTTATTTTTATGTTATTATGTGTTTTTTTAAGAATGTACCCATGGGTGTTACAGATGCTACTATGGGGGATTCAATGATATTCACTACTTTTATGGAAATGTTAACAAATGCACGAGGGCAAGATGCTATTATGATGATGCATGAGGTAAACTTGAATACTGTCTTTTATATGTTCAATTATCTTATATTCCTTATTATATTATGCTAATTTATGTTTGTGGAATGCAGGCAATCGCTAAAGTCATTCCAACCCCTATAACACCTTATAAAACATCTAAGGTAATGATAGTCGTAAAACTTGATCAATATTTTTGTGCATTTAGTTAACTTATTTCACTATATATATTTATTAATATTTGTGTTTTTACTAAGCGTGCATTTTGTTGGCATGCAGGATTCATTTATTGTATGTGGATTCATTTGTTGTATGTAGATTACCTGGTCCTAATAGTTAGTTTAAAAAACTGTATCCCATGGTGCAATAAGAAACTGGCAAGTGAACTTGACATGTATTATTTCTTGGTCTTGGAGGTTTGGCTGAGTTGAGGTGAGCTGGTCCTCGAACACGGGTAAGTAAGCAATTGAGATTCTGAAGAAGTTTAGGATAATGGACAATAAACCCTAGGCTACTTTTATGATACATATTTTGAAGTTTTCAGTAGATTCAGATTCAGATTTGGTTGATTCGTCAATGTACAAAAAGTAGATAGGTTCCCTAACATGTATGGTAGACTTTAGCAGTGAAATTGCTATGTGGATGAGATCCCAATACATTGTCCTAGTCATCGTAGCTGTATAATGCACAGTTGTACCGTTGTAACACTAACATAGGCACCAGAAGCTATGCTACTAGAAAGGATTAAAAGTAAAGTAGGATGCTAAGACCTTAATGTCTTTGCATGTCAAACACTATGCTGATACTTATTTCATTATTTACTTTTTAACCATCATATGCTGACCATTTTCGATGATGCTAAATTGAATGCTATTTTTCCTGTTTCCTAGGGCATATTACGAGAGATCCTAGAAGAGTTACTGGCTGCCACGAAAAGAGCCAAGGGAGACCTAAAGGTGGTGAACTAAGTGCTTCCTATGTTCATGTTACATGCTTGTATTTTTTCCACTTAGCATCTCAGTTTTTAACTTCCTGTAGTCTTGTTTAGGAGGCTAAACATCCTTTTGAAAAGGTTGTCTTGGATGGCCGACAATTGGCTTTAGAGGTAATTACAGCTTTGTCAAGTCTGTATTAATTATGCCTTGGACATGGAATAAAAGTAAAACTAGGTATGCTGGTGAAATGAACAAAATAGTTTTGACTGTGTGCACTTACAGATCAGTGCGAATTCAGTTTATGGGTTTACTGGTGCCACTATTGGGCAATTGCCCTATTTGGAGATTTCGTCAAGTGTGACGAGCTATGGTAATTTCACAGTTCTTCCATGGAAAAAAACATTAAATCCATGGACACCTTGATTCTCCCCTTGTTTTTCCTAGTTGTAATGTTATTGGTGTTCTTTTACTTACAAGATAGAGATGCTTGCAATCCTCTCTTATTCTATATATGCATGTATCAGCCATTCACATTGATTACTTTTGGGCATCAATTATATCCATGTAATTCTTTTCTTCCTCCTAGCATAATGTTTTGGGTATGAACTGTAATTGACAATCTTGTACAAATAAGATCGAGTTCTTGAATTGCATTAATTAGTCATGTGTACTTGTACAACTAAGATGATATGCTTAGGCCCTCTTATTATATTTTGATTACAAGTCCAGTTTGATCTTTTGACACATTCTCTATTCCATCAGACAATATCGATTTTACATATTGTTTTAAAATTTCATATCATTAATCATCTCATTTTTTTTCCACCTGTGAGGCCATCAAATGATAGAGCATACAAAGAGGCTAGTTGAAGAAAGGTTCACAATAGTTGGTGGTTACCAATACAATGCTGAGGTAGGCTATTATTTAGCAACTAAAGGCATTTGTAACCTTTGAACTGGATCAGTAATGACAGGAAGCACACTTGTTGTATTGGTGATAGTCCAAGTTCTTGAAATCATAATGGGTGATCTGATCCTAACCAAGATTTCTACTGTAAAGCTTGATATTATATTTTTATATTTGAATCTAGGTTGTATATGGAGATACAGATTCAGTTATGATACAATTTGGTGTACCAAATATAGAAGAGGCCATGATGCTAGGGAAGGAAGCCTCAGATTATATTAGTGGTACATTTACAAAGGAACAGTGTCAAGAATTTTAAATATTCGTGAAGCCTCTAGAGTTGTTAATTATGTTTTTGTAGGGATGAATGTTTTAATATCACCTTTCTTTTTAAAACTAATCTTCTTTTGACATTCCACTTCCATGAGATCTTTGTAAATATGCACAGGACAAGATGATCAATTATGACCAGTTATGCTTTTCTGTGGCTTATCTGCATCTGTTTGGTGCATCTTTGGCATCTAATCAGTGTGTTATTTAACATATGCTTTATGCAGCTTATTAAACTAGAATTTGAAAAAATATACTACCCATACCTTTTGATTAGCAATAAAAGATATGTTGGGTTGTTGTGGACAAAGCCAGATGCTTATGACAAAATGGATACTAAAGGTGAAAAACCTGATCTTTTTGTTTCAAATACAGGCCTTAGTGTTTGTGAAGGCTCAAAATGCTCTTAGAAAAATAATTTATTTGATGCCTTCTTAATTATTAAATATTCTTGATATTTTAAATATTTTAGAAGTATATACTATATACCTAGTTGGGGCAGGCCATGGAAGTTTCCTTTTTAAGTTTGTCATGTTTCTTCTCCCTACATTCTGTACTTGGAAGGGATTCAATCAATATTTACTGCTAGCAATGGGAGGAAGAAGTGTCAAGGGAGGCTCTTATACAATTGAAGAGAATAAAAACATGACAATATATAATATATCTGCATTTTTAATCTCATCCTGAGAAAAATTGATTACTATTTAGCTACGGTAGAAGCAGATGTTTGTAGGTCATATCCTTTATCAAGGCTATCAGCATATTCTTAAGGGCATTGTTGTTTTCCTGTGCTAACAATCTCTTTGTTGAGTCAGGGTCTGACAAAGACTGGAGATGACTCTGCAGTCAAGGCAGCACACGTGGAACTAGCTGAGTGCATGGGGAAGGTAAATACTGGAAATAACCTCTCAGAAAAAGTATAATGAATGGTGCAATGCCTTCTGTTTCCATCTCAATCCTATCTATCGATTTTTATTACTGCAGTGCATCTAAAGACTCTTTGTAATATTTTTCTTTTTATTAACAATGAGTCCATTGTTGGATTTTTTAAATTGATGTCGTGTTTTAAAGCCAAGTTGCCCCTGGTTTACAAAGGGATGTTGCAACTACTCCAACTGTGGGTGATCGTGTTCCATATGTCATCATAAAGGCTACAAAAGGTGCCAAGGAAATAATTAACCCCTTCTGTGCTCAGCATAAGTCTCGATTGCACTAAAAAATGGTTATTTTAATTATTTTGTTATGTTTTATTTGGAGGCATAATTTATAGAGGGATTATGGATATAATGACTAATGTGTTTACTTGGGCTCAGGCATATGAGAAATCTGAGGATCCAATTTACGTACTGGAGAATAACATCCCTATTGATCCACAATATTATCTGGAGAATCAACTGAGCAAGGTCAAAGACCAAAGCATCATCACTTGCAGTTTATGCTCTTTTTGAAAATTTCACGAGTGTTTCAAATATATCTTGATAGATAGTAATTATTTCCAGCTAATTGTTTTTTATTAGTGCCTGTTTTTGCTCTGTAGCCGCTATTGAGAATATTTGAGCCCATTTTGAAGAATGCAAGCAAGGAGCTTCTTCATGGTAGTCACACACAAGCAGTTTCCATATCAACTCCTTCAAATAATGGAATTATGAAATCTGCCAAGAAACAACTCAATTGTATTGGTTGTAAAACACCTATCAGGTATTTAGTTAATACAAGTAGAGGGTGTCCTGCATGCGGTTTCCTTGCTTAACTATTATTTCAGTTTGGCGCTTTAGAGAGCTACTAGGGTTCATCTTTTTGATGTGGAAAAATCTATGAGGTTGCATGATTCCATGCCTGCTCTCCTTGCAAGACACTGTCTAGCTTTCTTATAATAAGAATGTTTGGTTAGGTTGCTTCATACTGAAATTCATGATCTTACCTGATTTCATGTTGCCATTGCAGCAAAGAAGATCAGACACTTTGTTCACATTGCAAAGGAAGAGAAGCAGAATTGTATCAGAAAACAGTTGCAAATGGTAAGCTGGTATTCTAATACCATTACTCTTTATTTGGAGAATTTAAAGTAGGCCTTGTGTCTATTGTTCTCACCTAGATTTTCTATCATATGACACTAATATTTGATCAATGTCAGTGAGGGAATTAGAAATGCTCTTTGGTAAACTGTGGACACAATGTTAGTAGTGCCAAGGCTCTCTGCACCAAGATGTTCTTTGCACAAGGTTTTTGAATGCTATATTTAAAGCATTACATTTTCATAACATGATTTAAATTTAAATTATGGATGTATTTTGTAACATTTGTGTGATCATGTATTTGTTTTTAATTAATAGGATGTTTTTTTTATTTTTACAATTACTATCTCTTTTATACTTACATTGATGTCCTATCCTTATTGCAGTCGTGACTGCCCAATATTTTATCGTAGGAAGAAAGCTCAGAAAGACCTAACTAAAGCAGAGGTGTAACTAGAGTGCTGGCAGTTTTGAGGATGTTGCCTGTGTAGCTTGTAATTTTTTGTATTATCAGATATTTTTGTTTTCCTGAATTTTCTCTAGTGTATCTTTCTTTGATTTAATGGACCAGGGAATTTATTTGGTCCCTGAATCAGGATGTGCATGGTTTATTTATTGTACAGTAATTGTCAAGTCCTTGTTATTTAATGTTAACTAGTGCGGTATATCTTTTCTCCTTGCAAATGAGATGGAGAAAAAGTCAAAATGGGTACATACTTCCCAAGGCACACCCTAAATGCAATGTGCACACATATCCCACATTTTAGGAGAGCACACACTATAAAACATAGATTTGCAGGCTTAGATATGTATATCCATACATGCATATAGTTGAATGGATGGATGGATGGATAGGTAGATAGAGATGGATACACAGATAGATTGGCAGGAGCAAATCTGAGCCAGAGAAGGACGCAAAAGGACAGGCATTACGCACAAAGAAGCCATCATATTTCTCCCTCTTTCAACAATTTATGCTAATTTGAAAACTTTACTGGTCATTGCATGATTGCACCCGTCAAATGAATAATCTGATGATGATTTGACAATTATACCAAAAAATTAAAGGGTATATATTAGAAAGGCCCTTGGAACATTTCTCCCCATCCTCAAAGCAGATTTAGAGTCGCGTATGTCATCTTCATGATACTAATTAGAATGCTTAGATGACCAACCTTAGCAATCATGATTCACAATGATCATGAATAGAACTGAACCAACCATCTATTGATTTGCATATCAATATTTTTTTGGCTTGTATATTGGATATAAATTTCCTTGTGATGCTTTGCTCAACAAAAGTCATGCTACCACTCATATCTTTGGGTATTTTCTAATGAAGTGTGCTACTTGAAGCATAGATTTTCCGGCTTTCAACTTCTTGTGCACAAGAACATGGCCTTACCTATAGTGCCATTTTAACTTTTAGAAAGTTGTTTATTCACATTTATTAGCAGGATTTTGGTTAACACCTTTAGGAGAAATCAAACTTGTTGCATTTTTTACATAATGGCGTGCATAAATCAACTAGGGTTGTGTGAAATTATAATTATATTAACCTTAAGGTGAAGGAATTTTGTGGAGCAAGAAAGGTTAGACTAATTGTTTTTCAGTACAGATGATAAAGTTTGCGTGATGGTCATATAGCCTTTAGGGTTTACTTTAGTCATGCACATTTATAAAGTACATGGTACCACAATGGTACATTACTGCTATGTCCGAGTACCCTTTTGGAAGGAAAGACAATAAGGACGAAAGGAGGGTCATTGACAAGTAGCAACGGGAACCACTAGAAAGCTCTCGAATACGTAAACTCCATTCCAGAACTGTTCCGTGAGAAGAGTGAAGATAGAAAGACTAGCCAAGAAAACCAACCCTCAAGGCATTGCGTTGCAAAACGAGGAGATCTTCTCTTACAATGAGGCCAAAACAAGAGGCCTTGTGGTTATAGAGTAGAATACAAAAGCGTTGTTGAAGAATCTTCTATTCAGGCTAACAAAATTATTCGGATCGATAGACATAATGGAAGGCATGACCAGCACACATTCAAAATGATTTTATTTATTTTTTCTAAATAATTTTTTATATTGTCTCTAGAGAGACAATAGTTTGCATTATGGACATTTATTTTTTTTTAATAATTTTTTTATATTGTCTCTAGAGAGAGACAATAGTTTGAATTATGGACATTTATTTTTTTAAAATAATTTTTATATTGTCTCTAGAGAGACAATAGTTTGAATTATGGACACATTTATTTTTTTTTAAATAATTCTTTATATTGTCTCTTAGAGAGACAATAGTTTGAAATTATGGACATTTATTTTTTTTAATAATTTTTTTTATGTCTCTAGAGAGACAATAGTTTGAATTATGGACATTTATTTTTTTTTAAATAATTTTTTATATCGTCGAGACAATAGTTTGAATTATGGAATTGTCTCTAAAAAGACAAAAATGTAATTGTCTCTAAAGAGACACAAATGAAATTGTCTCTAGAGAGACAAAGCAAATTGTCTTTATAGACAATAATAATATGTGTTCTATATTGTCTTTATAGAAACAAATTTTTGAGACATTATATTTTGAGACACCCGCTTAGAGACAATTTTAAGACAATACACAAGTTTCATTTTGTCTTAAGTTAAGACAATTGACTCAAATATTGTCTTAAATATTGTTTTAACCCCCTACATGTAGTAGTGATATAAACCCCAATTCACCAAAGTTATACCCGATGCACATTCGAGTGCCTGTGTTCACAAAAACACCCTCATCTAAGTCATATGATGAGCTTGAACTCCACGCAGTCTCTGCCCCAGTGCCTTACCACTCCAGGCATAGTAGTATTATGAATTTATTGCATAGGATTATGATTTCATTGCAAGGTTCAAAGAATAAATAACATGGTAAACCTTACATCGACGAAACGTGGAGAGTACATAGTGGAATAAAAAATCGCCTCATAAATGGGCTATGGGCTATTCGGCTTACAGTAGATATCTATAAACTACGTAGGGAACTCACGTTTGCCGTACAAATATAGTAGCAAACGCTGTCACAAATCAATGCTGTAATGTATCATATAGACCTTATTTGTCAGTTCCTCTTGGTTGGAGGATAACCCTCAGCCCATTTTTCATAAAGAGAGTCAATCCACGTACCTTGTATTTGAGTTGTGCACTTTCATTAACCAGTTTCAGTATGTAACGATATAAAATGGATGCCGCTACGTGCTTCATCTGCAAATATGCAAAATCTCTCCCCATACACATTCGAGGGCCTCCATGGAAAACCGGATATTTGTAAACAGATTGGTTCACAAAAACACCCTCATCATTAAGCCATCTCTTTGGCTTGAACTCCATGCAATCTCTGCCCCAGATGCTTTCCACTCGTCCCATGGCATAAGCGACGTAAAAAATAGCAGTCCCCTTCTTCATAGCAGTCCCATCAGGCAATACCTCGTCCTCTATCGCCTCCCTCCCGTCCAATGGCACAGGGGTTAGAGTCTCATTGCCTCGGATAGACATGCATGCAGGTAATGCATTTCTTTCAGTTCCTCCCTGCTGAAACAAAGTGGATCACAGGGTTTGACATTAACTGATCTCTTCTTTAAAATGCTTTGGATCTCCTTCAAAATATCTTCTTCCACATGGGGATGTTGAAGAAGCAGCCAAAAGAACCAGGAAAGTGCCACGGATGTTGTGTCGCTGCCGGCAAGAATGAACCTCAGACAAATGTCTCTTAAGAACGTGTCGGAATACGCGATTCCATTTTGATCGAACGATTTCATAAAAATAGATAAGATATCTGCACGGCTCCCTGTTTTTCCCATACCCAATTCCTCCCTTCTGGATGAAACAATCTCCATCACAAACTGGTCGATGGTCTTCAGAGCAGACTTATGTTTCGCATCGATCCCCAAACCCAAACACGTCAGGATCTTTCTCAAATATATAGGCGTTCTAAATCGACTACATGATGCTTCAATAGCTTCGTCGAATGCTTTGACAAAGGGAATGGCCGGCAGAGATGGAGATAAACACCCCACTTCCACCCCAAACGCAATTTTGCAGATGTTGTCAAACGTGAAACGAAAGAGCATGTCTTGAAGATCGATCGCGCTTCCTTTGGAATATACGGTGTTGTCCAGAATAGGGATGAGATTTTGGCGCAAGGAGTCTTGTACGGACTTTAACCAATAAGTGGGACTAGATACAGAGTTAAATTGTACCACACACGCCTTTCTTTGATGAATCCATACTTCTCCATCGACGTTAAACATTCCGTCGCCGAAAACATCTGTAAACGCGCTCCTGAAAGCGGGCCCTTTGGAAAACTTGAAAACTTAGTTGTGAGAATGAACTCCACATTTACTGGATTGCTGGTAAGGACAGTGGTTTGCGGAAGCCCTTCGGCGATAAAAGTGCCACCGCATCCGATCAGGATTTGTGAAATCCAATCGTATAGATGGTTGAAATGTATAAACAATGAGGGTAGAATCCCTAGGAAGGGCCATTCTTGAGGAATTCCGTTCTTTGCTTTTCTGTTGAGAAATAGAAGATAGTATGTGAAGGCCAGGAAACCGACGATCAAAACAACGGAGATATCCATAAGAAACATGGAGCATGCAAGCAGTTGTAGGGATACTTAACATCACACGTGCCCCCTAACGTCAAACCAGGTTTGGTTGAATCATGAACATATTGCATTTTATTTTGGCAAGAACTAACCAGCCTGCTATAGGGCATTAAATGACTGGTTAGCTGTATGGCCTTTAATTTTATAACACACTTTATTATTTTTTATTTATCTGCTTAAAGTTAAAAGGCATGCAGCTAACCAATCATTTAATACTACTTACACCACACACACTCAAATCTGTGAAATTATACACTTTCAATCTAACATTTGAGCAGAGGTAAATGGCTCAATGGAACATTTGTCCATACAACTTGCCATTGATTCATTACATGGTTCAACGAATAAATAAGAGAACATGGACACTGCATTGACGGTACACTGCATTAAGTGCACGATTTTTTTGAAGAAACTTCTACCATAATTCAATTAGTTTTATATACCGTGAACACTACTTCCAGATTAATATAAAAAAGAGTACTACTGGATCGATTTTCTTTCCTTTTCTGGATTACATATTCTGAATTCGCTGATCAAACTAGTCAACTTTCTTTATAACAAAATATATTTGATTTGTGATGGTTTTCCTTTGATCCACAGTATTTCTAGAGTGGAGAATATAAACTACTACGAAAGTGCATATGAAAGAGATATACTGTACAACCATAGGGAAAATAATTAATTATGGAGCTTATTTTCAACCACTTTTAATCTACATATATATATTTTTTAACATAATTTAAAAATTAATTAAATTAATAAGTTTTAAATTTACTTGTACATTTTTTTGGCTGGTTTTTCAATTATTTTTTTTATTTTTTTATAGAAATTTATCTTAAAATATAGAATTTTTGTTTTAAAAAATAATTTTTATTCTTAATATAAATGTGATTATAGTAATTTTAATTTATTTTAAAATAATCTAAATTATGGGAGTTCAGAAAAAAATAATAAATCAAATTATAATTTTATTTTATTTCAAAAAGAAAAAACAAAAAATTAGTTTAAAAGAAAAATAAATTCACCAAAAATTTAAGTTTATCTATTTTTTAACTTTTTCTATTCAAAATAATCCAAACATTTATACAATTTATTGAAATTTATTAACAAATACATCAAAATGCAACTTAACAATTAAAAACACTCTCTCAAAACATAATTTACCTCACAATTCAAAACAACTCCCATAATTCTAGTAAAGAGATGAAACATAAAGTTTCACTTTTAGTCTTGTATTCTAAAAAGCCCCTCTACCAATTACATAAATTTGACATAATAGACAAAATCAAACCATACTCCAAGTTCTTTACAGGGCTAGAAGGTTCTTAAACTTGAAATCACCTTTGAATTGATAAAAAAATAGTTTAGTTGGAACTTGTTGCTTTGCTTGTCAGGACTAAATTAATTAGTTTAGATGGAACTTGTTACTTGGCTTGTCATATCAATATATAGACTAAACGTAATTGTATTGCATAATTAAATTAAAATAAAAAACTATTATTTATTATATATAATGTGAATTATTACATAAATGATGTATATATATATTAACTAAAATCTTAATTTTCATTGTAAATATAATAAAACACAACAGAAATTTTAAATAAAAAAAAGTTATTAGCTTTAATCCAAATTTGATATATAAAATATTATTTGGAATTTTAAATTAGTTTATATATATATAAATATATAATATATAATATTATTAAATAAATATAATATTTAAATAAATTAGTTAAATAAATGTTTTATATAATGGTAATATTTATTAAAAATTAATATAATTTTTTTAATTAAGTTGTATTTAAATTGGAACCTGTGTTGAGGAAATCGAACACAGAAAAAAAAATGTGTTTAAGTTTGGACCTTCAACTTCATGTTGAACGGAGCCGAAGAGCACTAAAACTATTACTTACTAGGCCATTTATCAAGTTAATGTTTGGTTTATTTTTTATTGAACTTGAAATCTCAAATGCAATATCATTGAAATTCGTTGTGAAATTTATCGAAATTGCAACTTCTGATACCGCCATCAAATACATTTACTCAATAATCTCGAACTATGCAATATATGTATTACACAACCTTTGTATTTTTATATGTGTCTCGAATTACGCAATATATGTTTCACCTAACCATCCAGTTTTTGAAAGGCGTTTCCTATCCCTGTTTTATATTTTCTGGGGTTTTTTCAGCTTCATTTGCACCGGCTTCAAGTTGTCTGGGTTTGGTTTGCTAGCGGACTTTCAGCACTCTTCCCTCAGCATGCATGCGGTTTAGGTCAGTGTTTCTGCTTATACCTTGAATTTACTATTTTTATTTCTATGTTTAACAGTACTCCTAAATTTTATATGAACTTCACAAATATTGTTTATTGTTTCATTGAGCCAGATTTGCAATTATCTGAATCGTGTCCCTATCCCTTCCTATCGGTTTTCTGGCCTAATATATATAAAGGGATCACCCACATGATACTTAACTGGTTAAGTTCTATTGAGATAGAAACCTGATTTTTGCTATAGTTGTTTCTTGCGTGTCCTATAGATCACCCATGTTCAGGTCTATTTCCTTTGAATGGTTCTGGGTTTCCATAAAAAATTTTAGAAGATTTTTTATTGTTACTAGACCTTGTGCAGATTTTCGTATTAAAATTGGCCATTGGTGATGCATATATGAATTTTTTTGTTGTTGGATAGTATGCATGGATACATCCTCATGATCTCTAGGCTATGTATCTCAGATAATCCCTTTGGTTATTCCGGTGCCAGGTTTGTGTTTCCGGTACTTTTTCGACTAGACGATCAGGCTTTAACGTACAACTTTTGAATTCTTAATCCTTCTATATATGAGTGTCGCCTTTTTCATGTTTCCTTCCTTCATCCTATCTAACGTATCGGGAACCTTCCTACTTCATGTTTTTATTATCTCTGTTTTTCCTTCACCATCATTTTCCTTTTTTCCATAAACCTCCGCTCTACGTACTACTTGCTCTGGAGATCCTCGTCACCTTCTTTGACTTATTTTGGCCTTTTTCTTAAATCTTTCCTTTTTCCATTAATACCTGGAGATATCTTGTCCTGACCTATTTCTTCTCTGTCCTTTGACCTGATCTCCTAGGGAGTATCGTCTCTACCTTCCATAAATTCGTCGAATGACTAAATCCCGAGGTAGCTTTTATATCCGGGGTATGGTACGTTTCTCTATATTGACCAGTGCCTCTTTTATTATCATTGTCGAGTCATCCTTCACTTGTTGAAATGGAGATTCTCCATGTTGAATCCGACACGTCGGATTTAGTTAAAGCTGCTATCGAAGCAGAAGCTTTACATTTCGGCACCATCCGGGCCTCAAACTGGCACTCCAAGCTGGCAGACCACGTGCTTCCCTCTCAACATGTTCCTGATCTTGAGGGGACTTTTCCTTCTATGCCTCGAAGCAAACATCACCATTGGCTGATTACCCCTCCCCCATCTGCTAATTGCTTGGATGGTGTTATGTTAGCAGATCGAATAGCAAGTTTACAATCACGTGCGCTGATTGGCAAATGGCACTTCCCCGACATGGAAGATGATCAGATTAGGAAGTGGCTTGGTTCTAGATGTCGTCCCCTTATTGGTTACACTCCAACCATTATTCGTTTGATGAAAGACTGGTACAGCTTTCATTTCCTGAGATTCAAGGACCTCAGCACCATCTGGGGCCTCCCTTGGGTGCACGGGACGAGCTTTCTTGCTCTCCACAAATGGTACATAGATTTTGACCCTCTTTGAAACATGCCGTAGAACAATTTTATCTGGGTCAAACTACTTGCCCTTCCTATTGAACTGTGGATGAAGGAATCTCTTTCCTTCATTGGAAATGCTATTGGAAAATTTGTCTATGTTGATCCCAGATGTCTAGGGGCGAAAGATAAGCACGTCGGCTAGATCTTGATTGAAAAGGATTATAGGGGAGGTTTTCGAGATCACATCGAGCTGTTCTGGGGTGAATTATCAGCCCGTCAAAGGCTTGATTACTGGAGGGTCCCATTTAGGTGCTCCTATTATCACAAAACGAGACACCTCAAAGATAAATGTCCTCGACATCCACATGGAAAGGTATGGAATAAGGAATATAGGGTGAATCATAAATCTCAGAATATGAACTCATCCCACTGCTATGGGGAAGAGGAAAACATTAATTACAAAAGGTTTTCTCCTTTGGCAGACATCTTCTCCCCTACCCCCTTTCTTCTCCCCCAGGCAACATAAATCCTCCCCTCCCCATTACTATGCAAAGATTGATTTCCATGGATAATCTGTTCAATGTGGTTGTTTGTGACATTCCCTCTCAGTCCCCCCAACCCCTTGAACCATCTCAGGATATCCCGATCATCTCCCCTTCTCCTATTCCAAAATCTAGCATTCCTCCCCCACTCAAACATGACATTACCATTATCCCCTCTTCCTCATCATCACTTGCTAAATCTGGAGAAGTTCCTAAGAATTCTTCCCCTTCTTCCTCAATTCATGAAACCCCATATCGCGCCTCCCCTTCCTCAATTCATAAAACCCCATATCGCACCCCCCTTTCCTCAAAAGGTAAAGCCCACATGATCTCGACTTCCCCTCCGACTTCTCCTCTGCCATCTCCCACTAACTCCATTGGCAGTGACCTTGACATGCTCCTCCAGAGAGAATCTCTTAAACTACTTCCCTTAACCATTCACAAAACCATAAAATCTTCTTCACCCGTTATTAGCCCCAATTTGGCAAAAAATATCACTGTTTGCCGAAAACAAAACAGGGGCAGTCGTCATTTTAGGGGGAGAAAGAGCATCTCCAATCTGGATTATCAGGAATCCTCTCTTGTTGATATACCTATTCTTAATCTTCCTCAAAGTGGGCCTCTTAGAGAAAATTTGCCTAGGGAGAATTAAAAATGATGAACATCCTCTCTATTAATATAAGGGATCTTGGGGCAGACCCGAAGTTTCTTGCCCTAAAAGATTTATTTCTTTCTACTCCCTACAAAATAATCTTAATACAGGAAACCATGCACGCTCGACAGGATACAATCTTTTTTTCAGGCGGATGCTCCCGACTTGGTACATTGCAACTATAGAGGCGACAGGTCTTTCTCGTGGTTTAGTGGTTTTCTGGGACCCAAGATGGATATCTGCAAAATCTTTTCGATGTCTTGAGGGTATTTTGATCATTGCCAAATATTGTGGCAGAGCCGACAAGATCCGTATTCTAAATGTGTGTGCACCTTATAAGGATCGATATTCTTACTGGAAATGTTTCATTTCCTCTGGAATTCTAGAAATTAAATCGCTCCTCATCGCTGGTGATTTAAACTGCACGTTGAGGCAGGATGAAGTTTGGGGAAAAGGGAAAAAAGTTGATCAAATTGGCGAGAAAATCAGAGAGGCCATTCTGCAATTCAACTTCGTTGATATCTGTCCAAAATCTTTATTGCCTACTTGAGACAATGGCAGGATGGGGAATGCTTATATTTCCAAAAGATTGAACAGGTTCATCATTCACGAAAAGGTGTTGGAAAAATTAGGCCTTCCGTGCTCACACACTCTACCTGTTTTTATCTTCGATCATCATCTGATCTCTTTACAATGGTCGTTTCAGTTTTCTTAGAAAAATTATCCTTTTAAGTTTAACTGAATATGGCTTGAAGATGAGACTTTCAATAATATGATTCATGAAACTTGGCTATATGTTGATCCTCTATTTGGATCTTCCCATTTGGAGAAATTAATTGGCAAAATGAAGAGTCTAAGGACGAAGGTAAAGGAGTGGCAAGCTATGAAAAAGTGATCAAACAAATTAGAACTTCTAGATATTAGAAAAGAATTGGAATCCATTGCCTCTGGTATGTCCATGCAGTCCCTCCCATGGATTGTTCGCTCACGGCTTTGGGAACTAGAAAAAAAAAACAGAGGTTACTATATATTGAGGAAGCGACATGGAAAATTAAGAGCCGGGCCACCTGGTTAAGGAAAGGCGATAAAAGCACAAAATTCTTCCATCGCTTTGCAAACAAAAGATGTGAAGCAAATTCTATATGAAAAAACAAGATAGAAGATGGTAGTTTTATATACACTCAAGAAGAGATCTCCAAGGAAGTCATTAACCACTTTTAGAAGGCATACAAAAGAGACTCCCACAGAGAGATAAATGATATTATATGGGGAATTGATCTCTTTCCTCGTATGTTTGAAGAGGTAGAAAACGACCGCTTATTTGTTGCTGTATCAGAAGATGAATTGCTAGTTGTTATGAAATCCTTTAAAAAAGACAAATGTCGTGGCCCTGACGGCTGGACCATTGATATTTTCATCCATTTCTTTGACATGATGAAAAATGATATTTTGGAGATGGTTGGAGAATCCAGAATGAGGGGGAATATCAATCACATCATTTCCTCTACCTATATTTCTTTAATCCCCAAAAAAAGAGATTCATTATCTTTTTCAGACTTCAGACCTATTTCATTATGTAACATTGTTTATAAAATCATCTCAAAAAGTATCGCTGAAAGGATTCGCGGCATTCTCTCTCAATATCTTACAAAGGAAAAACACGGCTTCCTAAATGGCAGGAATATACTAGAGGCAGTGGCTATTACACAAGAATGCTTACACTCAATGCATACGAAAAATATTGGAGCTGCCATTCTGAAAATAGATCTCAAAAAGGCTTACGATTGCCTTGACTAGAGCTATCTGAGGTGTCTGCACATTAAGATTAGGCTGAGTGACCAATGTACAAAATGGATTATGGCATGTGTGGAGGGAGTCAACTATGCCATTCTCATTAACGGAATCCCTACTCCCTTCTTCTCGGCTAAAAGGGGACTTCGGCAAGGCTGCTCCCTTTCTCCCCTTCTGTTTATACTTGTAATGGATACTGTCAGCCTTCATCTAAAAAGGGTTGTTTCGTCGAGGACTGTTAGACCACTTTGCATAAACAGAGGGATATCTTTTTCTCGTAATCTATTCGTAGATGATATTCTACTCTTTGTTATGCTTTGTAGGAAAACATGGCAAAATTTGCATGTCATATTAATATCTTTCCAAAGAGCAACAGGTTTATGTATCAATGAAGGCAAATCATCTTTTCTTTATGGAAAGGTCAGTATGGATGATATGGACTACATTTCACAACTCTATAAGATTCAAGCAATTTCTATCAATGAAGGCATGAAATACTTGGGTTATCAATTGAAACCCAGGGGCTACTCCTTATCTGACTGGTCTTGGATCCCCAACAGATTTTATAAAAGGATATCAAGATGGGAATTCAAATGCCTATCTTTAGCTGGCAGGATGATTCTCACTCAATCTGTGCTTGCTCAAATTATTGTATATTGGGCACATCTCTACTACATTCCTACAGGTATCATTAAAAAATTAACAGTTTAATGGCCACCTTTATATGGGGGGGATGCAAGGAGAAGAAGAAATTCCAACTCACAAAACTGTCTAATATCACCCTCCCCAAAAAAATGGGGGGTTGGGGCATAAGGAACCTTCGTCGGTTTGGTGTGGCACTCTTATGTAAATCTCTATGGAGAGCGATTTTTGGATATTTGTTATGGAGTAATGCTATAAAAATGAAATACCTGAGGAGAAGGGATTTCATATATTGGTACAATGACAGATCTCTGGTTCCTTCACAAGGGTCGGCTATCTGGAGGAGTTTCTAAAAGGCGTTTCATTTCTTCTACAAGAATCTGGTATGGAAGTTTCAAACTGGAAACAATATTCTTATCGGCATTGACCATATCATGGGAGTAGAAGTGGAATCCCCTTTCTCTCTACAACTTTTAAACTTTCTTCATCAAAAAGGTTTATTTTTCTAGGCACAAGTTATTAAAGATTGGCAAGGAGCAATTCCAAGATGGAAATATGCTATGGAATTGGGTCTAGATGATATAATGGTTGTTCAATGGGAAAAATCTATATGGGAGATGAAACATGCAGTGATATACACATCAGAGCAAAATGAAAGCATGGGCTGGCGAGATGAAAGAGGCAGGAAAAATGTCTTGGTAAGAGATATATATCTATCCTTATCAGTAGATTAGCATGAGTTTTCCCGGAAAACTTTTCCAAATGCTTTCTGGAAATCATGGTGTCCTTTAAAAATCACACTTTTTTCCTAGTTAGTATTCCATAATAAAAAACCTCACATGGCCTAATCTTCAAACACGGAACTGGCAAGGCCCAACTATATGCTCAATCTGACTATTTGAGATAGAAGACAACTTGCACATGTTTCTTTATTGCCCACTCACTCTGATCCTGTGGAGGCAACTGGCTACTCATTTTGGTTTTACTATCATTCCTCATTCCTCCATTATGGATGCTTTTGAATGGTGGAGCGCCCAGAAAATCATATGGCGGTCTATTCTACTTATCGTCTGTTGGTTTGTTTGGAAATGGCGGAACATAAAACTCTTTCAAAATAGCAGGGAGGATTTCAAACTCCTATATGACAAAATCATACCATTCTATCTCTCTATCCTTCCATATACCCCCCAGCATTTGAAGCATCATGATATAGCAGACATCCATCATCAATCTATCTTTCCACAGGCTCATTTTGATGGTGCTGCTAAAGATGGGAGATGTGCATGTGGTTTTTATATATGCATTGCAAAGGATCAACATTATTCTGTCTACTAGAACGGAGGCCTTGCGACCAACAACAAAGCTAAGGCCATGGCTCTGCATGGTCTACTCACCTTCTGCTCTTTTTTGGACACGGGTCCCATTCAAATCTTCGGGGACTCCAAGATCATTATTGAGCATGTTACCGACAAACAGTCCATAAAAAATGACAATCTATTAGGATGGCTACACAGGATTTCATCATTATGGAAGCGCTCACTCTATCCTATCTCTCATATCAAGAGGTCTCAAAATGAGGAGGCGGATGAGCTTTCAAGGAAAGGCTTGAAATCTCAATGCGGTGTGTGGTACCTGAACATCACGGTAGAATCCAACACATACTGTATTCAACCTTTCTCTATGCTCACTATATAGCTCAGTGATTATCTTGGTATTTTTCATGAGCCCGTTCACTTATTTCTATCATATGAACAGGTATAAGTTTTTGACTTATTTTCCTCTATGCAATAGAATCATATGTTTTCTAACAACCATCATATTTGAACAATCACCACACATATGGACAATGAGTCTGAAAAAAATGAACTATTTTTGATGTATAGTTTCATCTTTTTCCTTACTGGCTGGAATATGGTCAATTTCCATAAATGTATAGTTTTTATCCACTATTATAATATAATCAATATACAGCTTTTTCTTTCTGAAAAAAAGAATTACGCAATATATGTAAATTTTTTCCACAAAATAGTTGATTCAGTGGGCCAATAAACTAGAATGGACTTTCACAGTCTGGTTATTTTCTGCGTTCATGAAATTTAGCTGGACATAACTTGAGGTTTCTTCAAAAATTGACAATTCTCGATGCAAAAAGCAATAACAAACCAGAAAAATAAAATTGTTATTTTTCTTAAAATAAAATAGAATAGAATAAAATAAAAATGATTATTTTAAAAAATAAAAACAAAATAAAATAGTTATCTTTTTAAGTTCGATGGAACTATATTTTAATCATGTCTAATATATGCAGAGTGACTATTTAGTGCTTTTTAGAAAAAAAAAAAAATAATAGCATAAGTTATTTGTTCCACGAAATATATTTATAACTTGTGCTTTGATGTATAATTAGCATATACGCACAGTGATTATTTAGAGCTTTTTATGAAAAAAAAAAAATAATAACAGAATTTATTTGTTCATTTGAAAATGTTAATATTGACCATTGATTACTTTCATTAATTTAAAAAATATATTAAAAATGTTATATTATATATATATATATATATATATATATATATATATATCAGATTTTTATTGATTCTAAAATCTAAATTATGGGATTCAATTTTTTGTTTTTAAAGGCTCGATCAAGCTATATATTTCGATTGAGCCATGATGCTCAATTGAGCCCCTAACCATGTAAATGGCTTAATCACTCAATCCAGAGTTTATCAAGCCCTCCATCGAGTTATTTGAATTTGAAATCAAGCCCTCCATCGAGTTATTTGAATTTGAAATTTAAACGCTGCTAAAATCCACAATTTCAGCACCCCTTGCAAAATTTCCTACAACACTATTTTGTACTAATTTTATATCGAAAAATAATATATATGAAAAACAATATATATATATAATATATATATATTATATAATATATATATATATATATCACATTTTAGAATAAGTTATGCTAGGGGAACACACACATACATCTTAATATGTGTGAAAATTTGCAAGGACAAGCATTTCATTTAATGGAAAATTGATATAATACAAGATATATTTTTTATTTTTTTTGCAAAATGTATCATTAGGAAAACACCATAATTCTCCACAATTTGTCTTTTCACTCCAAATCAAAATTCACAATGCTTGTATGAATTTTGAGAGCTTCAATTCTTGAAATTTCATCGCCACATTTGGCCCAAAAATGTAACCCATCTTCATGCATTCACCCAATTATGAGTGATAACAAATTGAAATTTCGTCACCACATTTGGCCCAAAAATGTAACCCATCTTCATGCATTCACCCAATTATAAATGATAACTACACAAATCGATAAAAAAACCCAAAAACAAAAAAATAAATCTATACATCATCCAAATGTAGAAATTATGAATTCCACGATCCTCTTGCTTGAGGTTTGGTAAAATCAACCCAGCAAACAAACACCTTTAGCATTGCATGCTTGGTTGCTACCCCAATTGATTCGACTGCGTCGTTACCACGACCAAATTTGAACCTCTCTTTGTTTTCTCCCACACCATGGGCTCTGAATATACATCCACTTCACTATCAATTACTTTGTTTCTTCATTATATTTCCAGAAAAGAAAGTTTCAAAAAATTAATGTATTGATAATGTTTTTGGTTAGACTCCAAAAAGAACTTCAAAGATCAATGTAGTTATGAAAAATGAATTACAAAGATCGTTTAAAAAACACCTCCACCATGTTTTCACAAGGGAGCACATACCCATTGTGGTTGTATTGGCCTTTTTTTTGCCTTTGGCTTTGTTCCCACATAATGTAATTTAATGGTGGTGTTATAAGGAATGGAATAGTTAAAGCATAGAAGTAGCATGGTTTCCATGTGTTGCTATGCGTCATGCATTCTCTGAGCTATCATCTGGGTAAATATAAGAAACTCTATTTGTAGGCAATTTATTAGTCATTTTTTAAGATAGAATATAATGTAATGCAGTTGTTATTGGTTCATTTCGCTTATTGGTCAGCCTTCAAGATAGAATATAATGTAATGTAGTTGTTATTGGCTCATTCCCCATAAAGGGTTGTATGACATTTGAATTTTATTTAATTGAAGATTTTGGTAACATTTTAGAAAAATCTTAAAAAGGGAAATAAATTATTTCACTTCATTTGTGGCCTGATTATGATCTCTCTCATTTTGAAATGTTTTCAAAATTTACAATCTATAATAGTCACTCATGAATTTGAACAAATATCAAAGACAATTGCAATGCTTAATCTCGGGAAAAAGAAATGTGTGGAAAAGTGGTAATAACCAAGAGGAAGTAATTAAAGAAAGAATTTGAGGCAATGACATTAATACTTTGAACCATGAAAGATTTTAGAGGCCAGCCTCCAACTTAATGGCGAAACTGATTATTTGAAAACGTTGGGTGTCTTCCATGGACGCCCAAATGTAGTTCAGTGGCGTTTTCCATGGACGCCCAAATGCAGTATAGCATTTCAATTTTTATGTTCGTCTCGTGTCTCATTCCGATTTGGCACCTTACATTCAAAAAATTGCAGATGGGATACCTCTCTCTTCTTAACCAATACAATCAATGTATTCTCCATAATGTTTTTTATACCTCTCCCTTTTTAACAAATACAATCACTGCATATAATTTATATTATAATATATTATATATAAATATATATATATATATATATATATATATATATATATATATATATCTCAGAAGAAAAAGACACTCTCCATAATTACTTCATTGCAGTTTATTCTTGCTCTCAGTTTTTTTTCTTATATTATTGAACTTCACCACCGTTTTCAAAGATTAAATATTTGTCTCTCTATGATTTTATAGACTAGAAGGAGGTAGATGCCAAAAATATTATGGGCTTCAAGATATTTCAGTTACAAGCAGTAGAGATGGAACGGTTTATAGAATTATATTAGTTTACAACCTTTCATTTTATTGGTTTATTTTTTGTTAGTATGAATTTAAAACTTTATCGAAGATATCTGAATAAAATATTAAATTTAAAATATTTAGTAAATTAATATCTGTTTTAGGTTATTGAATGAACATCATTCTGATATTAAATGGAGGGAAAATAAATTTTCATTAATAAAATAATTTAAATCATATTTCATAATTAAATTTTTTCTATTGTTCTAATTTCATAACTAAATCAATATACAAAAATACTATATAGTTAATTATATAACAAAGTTAATTTGAATGTTTTTATACTAACATAAATATTTTCTCTATTTTAACTATCATCAAGTGTTAAATTTATTATTTTATTTGAAATTGTTTTATTTTATTATTAGATTTTCTCAATTAATTAGCTCAATACGTTTTATATGATTATTATTATAAGTAATTAATTGTATATATGTGAGAGAGAGAGAATTGGTAAATGTTATTTATTTATAAAAACCATGGTTGGTATACAAAAGGATTACATTGTAGAGACCTATAAACCTAAATAAGTAACTATGTTTGTCTCACTGATACATTGAGACATGGAAATCTAGAGAAAATAAGTTATCAATTTTGAAAAAAACAAATTACCGAAAACTAAGTGAGATAAAATTGTTGAGACTTAACATACATGAACAATTATAATTTATCTCTATTTTCAAATCAAACCAACTAAATTACATACACAAAATTCATCTAAAAAACAATAATAATAGAAAAAGACATACTACCAAATAAATCCAGTTTAAAAAAATAATATGAATTTAGTTTTCTAATTACACATTTATTTTTCTTTTCTCTAAAAAGAAAAAACCTATTTATTTTTTTAATATTTCATAGTGAATAAAAAACATACAATCCCTTTATTTTTCATAATCAATATTCAAATTATTGACCGTAGACACAAGAGTACGTAGTTGAATGAAATCGCATTATGTAGTAAATGTACTTTTCAACACACAGTCGACGATACTAAATTACTATCGTCCAAGTACAATGGCAAACGCTGTGATATATCATGTAGACCTTATTTGTCAGTTCCTCTTGGTTGGAGGATAACCCTCAGCCCATTTTTCATAAAGAGAGTCAATCCAGGTACCTTGTATTTCAGTTGTGCACTTTCAGTTTGTAACGATAGAAGATGGATGCCGCCACGTGCTTCATCTGCAAATATGCAAAATCTCTATCCATACACATTCGAGGGCCTCCATGGAAAACAGGATATTTGTAAACAGATTGGTTCACAAAAGCACCCTCATCATTAAGCCATCTCTTTGGCTTGAATTCCATGCAGTCTCTGCCCCAGATGCTTTCCATTCGTCCTATGGCGTAAGTAACGTAAACCATAGCAGTCCCTTTC
The DNA here is from genome assembly GCA_000404065.3 of Pinus taeda. Classification (NCBI taxonomy): domain Eukaryota; kingdom Viridiplantae; phylum Streptophyta; class Pinopsida; order Pinales; family Pinaceae; genus Pinus; species Pinus taeda. Next base: position 57,562 of record APFE030878409.1, read on the forward strand.
CTCATGGGTGTCCCATCAGGCAACACGTCGTCCTCTATCGCCTCTTTTCTGCCCAATGGCACAGGAGGGTAAATTCTCATTGTCTCGGACAAACATGCATGCAGATAATGCATTTCTTTCAGCTCCTCCCTGCTCCAACAAAGTGGATCACCGGGCTTGACATTAGTTGATCTCTTCTTTAAAATGCGGTGGATCTCCTTCAAAATATTTTCTTCCACATGGGGATGTTCAAGAAGCAGCCAAAAGAACCAGGAATGTGCCACAGATGTTGTGTCGCTGCCGGCAAGAATGAAGCTCAGACAAATGCCTCGTAAGAACGTGTCGGAATATGGGATTCCATTTTGGTCCAAAGATTTCATAAAAATAGATAATATATCTGCATGGCTACGAGACATTCCAAGTTTTCCCATACCCAATTCCTTCCTTCTAGCTGAAACGATCTCCATGACAAACTGGTCGATGATCTTCAGAGCAGACTGAAGTTTCGCATCGATCCCCAAACCAAAAAATCCCATGATCTTTCTCAAATATACAGGCATTAAAAATCTACTATATGATGCTTCAATAGCATCATCGAATGCTTTCACAAAGGGAATGGCGGGCAGAGATGGAGATGTTGTCAATTTTGCAATCCACTCCAAACGCAATTTTGCAGATGTTGTCAAACATGAAACGAAAGAGCATGTCTTGAAGATCGGTGGCGCTTCCCTTGGATATTGTGTTGTCCAGAGTAGGGATCAGATTTTGGCTCAAGGAGTCTTGTACTGACTTCAAGACATAAGTGAGACTAGATACAGAGTTAAATTCTACACAGACGCCTTCCTTTGATGAATCCATACTTCTCCATCGACGTTAAACAATCCATCACCGAAAACATCTCTAAACGCGCTGCTGAAAGCTGGACCCTTTGGAAAACTTGAAAACCTAGTTGTGAGAATGTACTCCACATTTGCTGGATTGCTGGTAGGGACAGTGGTTTGCGGAAGGCCTTTGGCAATAAAAGTTCCCCCGCGTCCGATCAGGAGTTCTAAAATGGGACCGTATAGATGGTTTAAATGTATAAACAATGAGGGGAGAATCCCTAGGAAAGGCCATTCTGGAGGGATTCCGTTCTTTGCCTTTCTGTTGAGATATAGAACATAGTACGTGAACGCCAGGATGATGACGATCAAGATAATGGAGATACCCATTAAGGCCTTCTGAAGAAGCATGGAGCATGCAAACACCCAGTGAATTCCAGGCATACTTAACAGCACGCTGCCTCTAACAACATTGGATTAGTGGTACCATGCATTTAGTGCAAATTTATATTTGCACCAATCACAGGACTATGGATTCATTGCCAGGAACATGGTAAACGTTACATCGACGAAACGCGGAGAATAGCCTTTCATTCCATCAACGAGAGTTGGTGTGACAAGCTAATTGGTCGTTGATATATGTCTTTTCATAACTAAGTCTTTTCATGACTAAACTAATCAGTTTCATATTTAAAGAGTTGCTTCTTTGGGAAATTATCCGAATTCAGTTACTTCATTTCCTCCTCTATTCTCGGCAATGTCCTAGTGCGGGTCATAATACGAGGAAATGTTTGTTTCCAAAAATAAGTTTGTATACATTTGTTTTAATTTTAAATATTTATTATATATTAAAGTTTAAAATGTAATTATTTTCAAATTTATATTTTAATAAATTTGGACGTATTGTTAGAGGTAATGTTAAGTGCTCGATTTTTAAAATAATAATACTAATAAGGAGCAAACCAGTTTTTACACATAACCTAGTAATAGTTCTCTTTTTATTATTTTTAACCATATAAATTTCTAAGTATAGCAACAATAATAAAATATTTAATTATATATATATATATATATATATATATATATATCCAGCAAACCTTATATAAATAGAGGAACGTGTAATTAAAAGTTAAAAAACACTGTATCATTTATTTTTTATATCATATATAGATTAAATCCAGCAAACCTTATATAAATAGAGGATGTTGTAATTAAAGTTAAAAACACGCATAATATAATAAATCGTGTGTGTTTATAGCTGTTTAGCGAGACAGATGTATATTTTTTTTCACTGATTAAGATATTCCACTATATGATATTGAATTTTTTTGTTTTAATAATATTATAAAAAGTTAATAAGATTTTTTTATATATTTAATAAGTGTTTTAAATAATTATAATATTGAAATATTTTTTTGTTTGTAGTTTAATATTCCCTTTCAAATGTTTTTAATCATTTTATATAGTAGATATTTAAATTATTTTTATTTATATATATTGATATTGATATTAAATGCATTAATAAGTATTTTTATTTTTTTAACTTTTAATTCTTTCTTTCCTTCATTTATATAAAGAGAATATTGAAATATTTTTATTTACATATATGACATTCACATTTTTTAAAGGATAAGTATTAAATTTATGTTGAGAAAGGGATATTGGACATTGAATGAATTACACATCTCTCTCATATTGAATTGTACCATTAAACACAACAATACAAATATTTTAATTATATATTGTAAATTTTTTTACAATTTTTAATATATTAGATAATGAAAATCACTTTCTCTAAATACTAGAAGTAAAATATAAAGTAAAACAAGTATTTACATATAAATATTGAAAAAATATTATAAACATTTGAACTTCTTCTATAAAGTAAATATCTGTATATATTACTCTTGCAATAATATAGATAAAGCTCACATTTAAAAGATAAAATCTTTTATAGTTTTTTTCTCTCTTTTTTTTTTTTTAACTAATTGTCACCATTTTGAAGAATTCACAAAAACTAATTATGAGTTAGAAGGTCAAAGATAAAGATTCTTAAAAAAATACTAGTTCCTTATCTATATTGGAAGTGCCAATTTGATGATGTTTTTTTCTTTCCATAGAAAAGGCTTCAACAACCACAATCTCTCATTAAGAAGAAAATCCCACATCCATTTCTTCTAATCTATCTCTCTAAACAAGTTCTAACTGGTACATTTGGTTTTTGCAGTGCCTTACTTTACTCGGTATGAATAATTGTTTGTTAATTTTCCTCACTCTAATCACTACAACAAATCCCTGTGATTACCATCCCTTTTTACTTCTTTTTTTTGCATCTAGAGCCCATTTTTGGTGCTATTTGCATCCATTTATCAAATACGGTGCAAAACTTGACACAAAATTTGCATAGAGTTTTGCACCAAATCTTACACCAATTTTAGCATCAGGTATTGCAATAGGTTTTGCACCGCGTTTTGCCCCAAATTTTATGCCAAGTTTTGTGTCAACCTTTGCACCACGTTTTATTCCAAGTTTTGCATCAAGTTTGGCACCTAATTTTGTTTGACATACTTTTGTATCCTCATTTGCATCCACTTGTTTCACCTACACTTGCATCAACTTTTACATCGACTTTTGCATCCTTTTTTGCATCTTTTTTAAATTATTTTTTGCATCCATTTTTGCATCCCTTTTGCGCCAAGTTTTACATCGAGTTTTGTGTCTAGTTTTGCATATAATTTTTGCATCTACTTTTGTTGCATCCACTTTTCCATCTTGTTTTGCATCCATATTTACATCCTCTTTTGCATCTATTATTGTGCCCACTATTGCATCTAATATTTTTGTGCCACAATTGGCACCTAGTTTGGCACCTCCTTTTGCACCCACTTTTGATTATAATTTTGTATCCACCTTTGCATCCTCATTTGCATCTAGGTTTTCATCAAAGTTTACATCTATTTTTGCATCCATTTTTGTATCCACTTTTGGATCAGGATTTGCATCGAGTTTCGTGTCTCGTTTTGCATCTACTTTTACATCGACTTCTATAGCATCCACTTTTACATAGAATTTTGCATCCACTGTTGCACCAATTTTTAAGTCCACTTTTTACATCCCTTTTTACATATTCATTTGCATCATAGTTTGATTCTTTTTTTGCATCTATCATTACATCCACTTTTGTTGTGCCACAATTTGCACCATGTTTTTCACATACTGTTGTACCCACGTTTGCTCCCAATTTTGCATCCATGTTCACATTCTCTTTTGCATCAAATATTGCATCTCTTTTTGCATCCATTTTTGTGTCAGGTTTATGCATTGGGTTTTGCATCTCGTTTTGTATATACTTTTGCATCTACTTCCATTGTATCCATTTTTTGCATCCGATTTTGTTTCGCCTGTTGCATCAATGTTTGCTTCCACTTTTACATCCCTTTTTGCATCTTATTTTGCGTATTATTTTTGTCTATTGTTACATCCACTTTTGTTGCGCCATATCTTGTGCCTGCCATTGCAACCACATTTGCTTCCATATTTGCACCCTCTTTTGTGTTCAAGTTTGCATCAAATATTGTGTATGTTTTTGCATCCCCTATTGCATCCACTTTTGTTGCATCCATTTTTGCATCTAATTTTGTGTCCACTATTGCACCCATGTTTGTGTCCATGTTTACATCCATTTTTCATCTTATTTTGTATGCATGTTTGTCTCTTTTTTGCATCTAAGTTCATGTCCTTTTTTGCGTCTATTGTTGCATCCACATTTGTTTCACCACAATTTGTGCCAAGTTTTACGCCTACCATTGGACCCATGTTTGCTTCCACTTTTGCATTCATGTTTGCATCCAAGTTTGCATTGATAATTGCATCTGCTTTTGCATCCACTTTTGTGTTAGGTTTTTCATGTTGTTGTGCATCTACTTATGTTGCATCTACTTTTCATCCAATTTTACTTTTATTGTTGCCCCCATTTCTGTGTTTTCTTTTGCATCCCTTTTCCAACACTCATCGCATTGATGATATTCCTTATGGCATTGACAATTATGAACAATTGATGACAACGTCAATAATGTTGACAATGATGAAAATGAAGATGATGGCAATGACATGAATTGTGATTATGATGATAATGATGATAGTGGTTACAATGACAATGATGATGGCAATAATTATGATGATGACGATGCTAATGACCTTGACGAATCTTCCAAATTTTTAAATGTTGTCGTTGTGATAATCATAAGCATTATCTTTGGTGTCATCATCCTTGTCATCATCATCATCATTATCATCATTTTCATCTAGGTAATCATCAAAAACAATAATGGCATGAATGATGATGATGTCCATGATGATGATGACAACAATGATGATAGAAATTACATTAATGATGATGATGGGGATGATAAAAATGACAATGATGATGATAGCAGTGGTGATGATCATCATCATCGATCATCTCTCAAAAATAGATTTGTTATTTATCTTACGTATATCAATGTGTCCTAAACAACCCTTTTCTAGCACTGATCGCATTTTTTGGGTTGATAATATTTCTTACAACATCTATAATTATGAACAATTGCAAACAATGTCCATAATGTGATGACAACGATGATGATGATGGCATGAAGCGTGATTATGATGATAATGTAATGATGGCAATAACGATGACAAGGATGATGGTGAAGATGATGATAATGATTATGATAATGAGAATGACCTTACAATCTTATGGATTTGTGAACAATTACTAGTTTCAATACCATCTTCTAGATACGTTCATACTTTTTACATTTTCTGTCTCTCTTGAGGTATCTTACTATAATGGTGCTGTCAACACTAGAAAAATATCTTTTTGTAATGGTGGTTCTAGTGTTAGCACCAGCAAAGTTTTTGTTAAATTTTGGTTTAAAAAAAATGATTTATGCAATTATTTTGACAATCTATGTAGAAAAGTAAATAACATACAATTATTTTGATTGTAGTCCCATTGATTTTCATGAATTCACTAGTTTGAAGACCATCTTCTACATACATATTATTATTAAACTTTTGCATTATATCCCTCTTATATCTTTGTTGTAATGGCAATACTTTGGCATAGAAAAATATATTGTTTGTAAATGGTGGTTAGTATTAGCACTAAAAAAATCATTAAATCTTGGTAAAAAAAGTTGATAATTATTATTATTTTTAGTATTTTATTTATTAATTTTTAATTTGGAATTTTATTTTTTTTTTTTTTTTATTTATTTTGTATTTTTATTTTTTAAATTCTATTTTTAATGCAGTAATATTTTTTTGGTTGAATTTTGGTAGTAACTAGTATTTGGTCGAATCATATGTATTAATCATGTTCTTTGTACTACAAGTCTAATTGTTGGGGCCAAATTGATCTTTCAAATAAGTTGCAAAAAACATATAAATGGAAGAATAGCGATGGCAACTATTTGTATTGTCCAACTGTCCAGGATATCATGTATGCAAATATTCAACATTTTTAGGAACAATGGATTAGAGGTGAGTCTGTAATTTTACATAATGTTTGGACGATACATAAAAACAAAGTTGGTTTCATTGATGTGCTTAGGATCTACTTTGGATATGAAACCTTATGTTTTGGAAGTATGCAAATAATTAATTTGGTTTACCTTCGATAACCAATGAAATTTTATTTCTTTTTCCTCGTAAAACCAAGGAAGATATGGCAATAATCCTCATTAGAGAACAACTTCTTGTTGAAGGTTTATAATTGGTTGCAAAAGTTCAACAACTGGGTATATAAGTTTTTAGTTGCTATTAGGGAAACAATGTGATTATTGGTTTTAGTAGACATAGATCATTCTTGTTATTTGATTCACTTTGACGATGGCCTCTTCTGACCAATATATGAGATTGTGAATTTGTTGATATTTTTTAGATTACCAAGTAGAGATAGTTGCTTATAGGAATTTTGTAAAACCTCGAGTATTGACAAATGGGTTTTTTCACTGTTAAGCATGTTTAAGTCAAATTGGGTTGCAAAACTTAAGGAGAAAGAAAGAACAATTCTTAGTAGTTGTGAATTGATATATCCATTAAATGATTCCCAACCATGTTCTTTGTGATACAGATCTAATTCTCAAGACAAAATTAATTTTGTTTAGTTACAAAGAACATATCAGTAGAATAATATCAACTATGTAAACTATTTGTATTATCCATTAACTATTCAGTATATCATGTGTGAAAATCTTTAACATTTTAAAAAACAATGAAAATGAGAGGTGGACTTGTAAATATACAGAATGCTTGGATGATACATCCAAGACAAAGTTGGCTTCATCAATGTGTTCAAGATCTACCTTGGAATAGAAACAATATGTTTTGGGAGTGTGCAAAAAAATAATTTTATCTACCTTTAAAGATAGTCTATGTATGGTAACGTTTTATGACCAATGATTTTTTTTCTCATCATATATATATATATATATATATATATATATAATATATAAAATATATATATTATATATATATATATTATAATATGTATATAAGAAACCAAGGAAGATATGATGATAATACTCATCAAAAAATGACCTATGATAGTGGTGGCGATGGTGAATATGATGACGATGATGATGACAATGAGTATGATGATTAAATGATGATAATGACAACAACAATACAATGATAGGGACCCTATGCCATCAGGGATTCCCTAAATGGGGAAAATATTACCTGCATGTGGGAAAGTTATTATTGATCACAAAAATGAGTAAACTCATTAGAAAATTTGAATTCACCTTCATTACCCATCTAAATATCCTTAATAATTGGAATTTTTATTGTAGTGTAGTTTAATATATTTGTGTTAATTAATTCCATAAATTCAACTTAGCAAGTTATATTTGTGTTTTAAGTTATATTTGTCTATATGCACAATATGTGACAATTTATACACACATAAATTATTTTCATTTTGTCTCAGTCATAACTTCATATCATTTCTAACCATTTTCAACTAATAGATTAAATTAACCATAGTAACTCTTATCTAACTAATTGAGCTTGTTATTTCCAACCAACAAACCATATTAACTAACATGCATTTTAATGACATTAATTGCATTAAGTAATGAGTATACCTATAAGAATATTCAAAACATCAATTTAGATTATGAGTTCTAAACATGGTAATTAAATGACTATTACAACCAAATAACAATGAATCATTTCAAAATGGGACATAGTAATTGTCCTTATTTAAATATGAACGACATACCCTGTAAATTATCTAGAAGTCTTCATTTATGTTATCATCTGCATCTATGTCTTCCAATGCTTCCTTGTCAATGTTCATATGTTCTTGTAGGCAATTAATATTAGTCTTCCTAAACCATTCTGCTAAAGTCATATTGTGATCATCCTCATCTTCACCTTCGTCATATTTTGTATCAATAAAAGTTGTTTCTAGATCAAAAATATAAACGTTACCAGATCTATTAATTGATCTTCATTTTGTATATCATCAATATTGCCTTCTTCTATAAGGTCATTTGCCTTTGGAAATTGTTGGTTTTCATGGTGAATTGCCTCATCTAATTTATCATTTTGTGAAAATACACCTCTAGTCCCGCTTCTCCATACTGCTAAAGGAATGTTGTCACCATCATCTAGTTCACAGTCTTCTGGCTGAACATCATCATTGATGCCAATTTGTTCTATGTTCCCCGATTCTTGAACTATATTTAGTTGGTCATCATTACTTTTCTCTGTATTGATTGAGGCATCTTCGAATATATGCCTTAATCTTGGATCAATGAATGACAAATATCCATTTTGGATCCAAAATATCTTCATAGAAAAAAACCTACATGTGAAGAAGATAGATATATTAGATCTCAAATGGTATCAAATTTTATTATCAATGAGAATTTATATATCCACAATAAAAAATGAATTAAAAAATTACATAAGACCATTTTTTTTCCCTTGGAAAAACTGTAATTTTCATTGAGATATAAAAATTACATGTTGTATATGCAAGAGCATATGCTATATGAGGCTATGCCTGTCAATTTTCAAAAAAAGAGCAAGAAAATTTTTGCCTTTCTTCCATGCAGGGAGGCTTTGAGCTTTATATTATCATTTGTTGTTCATTGTCAAAAGAGAAAAACTGGCCTAAGGCTACCAGTTTTTTAGGCCAGTTTTTTAAACTGTCAAAAAAATAAAGTTCTTGAAGTAGCTAGAAGTAAATAGCATATATGAATATTTACATGCGGAGACTGTGAATGGAAATAGAAACAAAAAATTAAGCTCCCTGAGACCTATCGGCATCATCTATGTCCATAAAAGGTCTATGATAGAACTGATAGAAATGCTCTTCTCTGTGCTCCTATATCAACCAAGTGCCAAGTGGCCTGTGCGCAACTTCTTTGGATAAGCTGTCAGCATCCGCATTTCGCTCCCTGTAAATATGTTGACATGTAAACAAGTCAAAAGCTACAATACGATGATGGGCCTCATCCAGAATATGAAACAGAGAGAATGCTGTGCATTTGGTCTTTTTATTGATCCAGTCACAGGCAATTTTTGAGTCACCAAAGAGCTGAAGGTCTCGGCATTGGGTTTGTAAGGCTTATTGGATGAGGAATTTTGCTGAGGATAGTTTTGCAAAGTTGTTGGTACCTCCCCCTAACCACATTTGAATGTGGTACGAATGTGAGACAGAGAGGTTTAAGATGGCTTTTCCCCTGCAACCCTCCTCTTCGGTAGACCCATCAAAATAGGCCCATGGCTTTGAGTGGTGAATGGATTCTGGAGCGATAGTCTTGGATCGGGGTAGATCTTCGTCTTCAGGGATGAGGGAGTAATCGGAGATGATTTGGGAAGAGATGGAAGGCCAGTGCGGCATGGAGTTTTGAAAGATGAGGTTATTCCTTGCGATCCAAAGGCCCCAACAGACCAAAAGAGGCAAGTTCCTGAGTTTTTTGGGGATGGCTCTGGACCACCAAGATGACTAGGCTTCCGAAACTGACACACCTTGCCATCTTGTCAAGATGGGGATTGTTTCTGAGATTGATTGCCATAGATCACAAGCAGCCTTACACTCAATAAAGAGGTGGATTGCAGATTCATTATTGCATTTACAAAGATGACACCAGAAGGGGCCATGATGAGCTCTCTTTAGTAGGTTATCTCCCGTGGGGATTTTGTTCTTTAGAATAGTCCACATAAGAAGTTTACTCTTGGGGGTGATTTTAGTTTCCATAAATGCTTCTACCAAAATTCTATGTCCTGTGGGCATTGCTCCCTAGCCAACACCAAGTAACCCTCCTTTGGCCTATATCTTCCAACTTTAGAGAGCGCCCACACTACTTCATCTTCCTCTTCCCTGATCCTAATCTGAGCCTCAGAGAGAGGCCAAGTATAGTCATTCCAGAGATGGGTCCATTGAAAGGGAATGTTTAAATCTTGTGTCATTTTCCACGCTTGCTGGAAAGGCGTGAATAACTCCATATCAGCTATTTGACCTATATATGATATACTGTTGTCCTTAAGGAAGGATTGAAAGTCCTCTAGCAGCCTATGATGGTTTCCACAACCAATCCAAGGGTCTCGGCCAATTTGTACTCTCATTCATGATTGGATTTTCCAAGTGAGACCTTCCCTGATGATGTTGAGGGATTTTAGAACTTCCTTCCATATAATGGAGACCCCTGGGTGTATACTTGGAGGTTGGAAGATCCAATCCATTAGAGGTACAGGGCCAATTTATTTTCAGCAATCCACCTTGGTCCATAAACTATTTGATGAGAGTAATTTCCACCCCAGTTTTGCCGCCAAGGCTAAGGAGAAATCTTCCATTTTCTTTATGCCCCATCCTCCCCATTTCTTGGGTAGGGAAATGGCCTCCCATTTTACCCATGCAAAAATTCTTCCTGATTGTTTCCCTTTCCAGAGGAATCTGTAGCATATGGCCTATATCCTGGCTAGGATGCCCTTAGGGATCCAAGCCAGTGACATCCAGTAAATCGGGGTGGCTTCCAAGACAGCTTTGATAACCATAAGTCTGTTGGCCCTCGAAAGGTATTTGTGGTATCAAATGTTCAATCTCTTTTCCAATTTTGATATTAGCCAGGTCCAATCTGCAATTTTGTACCCCAAAGGCTTCAGCTTGTAGCCACGATATTTAAGCCCCTCCTCTAACGTGAGCAAGGTGTATTGAAAACGATGCAGTGCATAATGAATTTCATGGGGAGAGCATCCATTCTCCATGAGGGTTGACTTGTTGAGTTAACAGTCATACTCGTAGCCTTTTGAAATAGGGCAAAGGCATTTCTCAATGTGGTTAGGTCACCAATACTGCCATTGAGAAAAATGACCACGTCATCCACAAAAGGAAGATGAGTTAAGATACAGTCTGGTGTAATTTTGATTCCTTGTAGTCTACCTCTTCTTTTCTCCTCTTTTATTAGTCTTCTAAGACCATCCATTATCAGGAGGAACAGTAGAGGAGATAAGGGGCATCCTTGTTTGAGTCCTCTTTCTGAGTAAAAAAAAGGGGAGGCAACTCCATTGATAAGCACACTAAATGGTATATTAGTAATACAACACATGATCCATTTGATAAACTCAAAAGGAAAACCCAGGTGGGTTAGGAGCATTTTGATGTATAGCTAATTTTATCTATCAAAAGCTTTTGAAAGATCTCCCTTTAGGATCATACCTTTGATTTTCTTGGACTGTAACGAATGAAGCACCTCCTATGCGGTTCCTACTGCTTCATGAATTTGTCTCTCTTGTAGGAAGGAAAATTGCTCATGCGAGATGAACCTAGAAAGGATGGGCCTCATCCTATTTGCAATGATCTTGGCTAAAATTTTATAGATGCAGTTACACAGCGAGATGGGCCTGTAGTCGTCAAAGGTGGAGGGATTATCAACTTTTGGGATGAGAGCAATGAAGGTGGAGGTGAGGGAATTAGGGAGCATTCCACTAGTTCTAGAGTGATCTAAGACCTTCAGGAGGTCTTCTCCCAGGATGTCAAGGAAGGCTGAATAGAACTCGATCGCCAAATCATGCGATCTTGGGCTTTTGTCCTTCTTGAAACCCTTGATCGTGGCTTCCAATTCCTCCATTGAGATTCCTTTAGTCAGTTCCATGCTAACCTCCTGGTCCACAAATCGTGGGAAAAGCTAAGCTACTTGCATGTTTTCAGCAAGATTAGCTTCAAGGGGGGCCTTGTATATCTGTTTGAAGTGTGAGTTTGCGAGAGTGGATAGCTGAGGAAAGGTGTTTGCATGATAACCATACGCATCCAGGAGTTGCCAGATGGTGTTCATGTTTTTCCTTCCATTTGCAAAATTATGATAAAATTTTGTATTGTCATCACCCTCTAGAAGCCAGGTCGCCCTGCTCCTCAGCCTCCAAGCTTCTTCACGATCCATTAGAATTTTCTTTCTAGTGGAATACAGCTCTGCGAGTCTGGATTTATGATCAATGCTATCCTAGGCTTGGATAAGGTCACTTTCCCAGTTAGCTATTTCCTTCTCAAATTTTAAGAGGGTTTGATCATCTTTTAAGTGCTTATTGTGAGCCTAGTTTTTGGAAAGGTTCTTCAACTCCCTAAGATTTTGTACAAAACCCTCTGTTATGCTACCACACTCAGTCGGGGGGGTGAGCCTTCCAGAATCCCTTGATCGTATGAATGTAACAGGGATCTTTGAGCCAAGATGAACTAAACTTAAAAGGACCCTTGGGCTTTTGAGGGCCTCCTTTGATTTCCATAAAGATAGGGATATGTTCAACTACTCCTCCTGAGCCCACCCATTGTCTGTGAAAGAGACCCATGGTTAGTAGCCCTTCATTAATAAGAAAATGGTCCAATCTTTTCGCTAGACTGTCCTCTCCTTCTCTGTTGCTTCTCCAGGTAGGCATAAGCTTGGTTGAGGGAATGTCCACGGGATTATGGAGCTCCAACAAGTTCTCAAAATAGGCAGATAAGGGGTCCTGCTGGACATGAAATCCCCAAGACTCCGAGAGATCTAAGGAGAAATTTAGGTCCCCACCCAAAATAAGAAGATCTGTCTGGAGAACAACAAAGTTTAGAATGTGGTCCCAAAAAACTGGTCTATGTTGACAAGGCCCATAGACATTGAGGATTCAGAACTCTAGGCCCAAGTCTGATGAGAAGAGGTCAGCTCCCATATGGTCGTGGCCTCCCCAGCAGTTGTAGAGATGCAAAGATTGGGTATTGAAGCCCATAGATAGACCTCCTGATCTTCCATAGGCATCAATTCCAAAGAACCGCCATCCAGGGAACATGGCCTCTAGGAGAAGGGAGATGGAGTCAGCAAATCCCAGAGTCTCTTGGAGGAGGATGATATTGACAGGGGAGGTTTGAAACAGTCTGCGAAGGGCTAGTTTCTTCTCTGGTCTAGCTAACCCTCTACAATTTAAGGAGGCTATCTTCATAAGGGGGGGAAATCGAAGGGTTCAATGCTCTAATACCCCATTGATGGTAGCTTGCTTTCCCAAAGTGATTTTGTCCCTAGCTCGAAATTATGCCTTTGAGAGGGATGAGGGTCGACCTCGAGGGAGTTTAGGGGGAAAGGGGGTCAGTAAGGGATCCAAACCAAAAGGTTGCTAAGGGATTGACTTCTGCTTGGCCTTGGACCTATTCTGGTGGTGAAGGGGAGGGGAGCCAGGTACTAGGTCTAGGGCACTCTCTAAGAGGAGGGGAAGGGAGGGGGAGGCCTCAGGGAGGGAGGGAGGAGGAAGAGGGGGGAGCAAACAAGGGGGGTCGAGGGGGCACATTTAGAGGGGAAAGGGAGCTAGAACCATTCAAAGAAATTTCTATAGGAGATTTAGATAAATCATTAAAACCATGAAAGCAAGAGGGAGAAGGGGACATGTGTTGCTTACCCAAAGAAACCACTGACCCTGCAGCCGCTCTTGCCCTGGTGAGAGGATGGGAGGGAGGCTGAAGCGGAGGTTTTTCGTGTTTCTTTGGGGATCCTTGCGAGACAGATTGAGCTATAGGTGCATGGTCACTCTGTACCCCTGCATCTGAGCTGCTAACCTCCTTCCCCTCATTCTATTCTCACTTAGGGGGAATTGTCTTTCCAGCTTCCCCTCCATCCAAGTTCTTGGAATTTTTATTGAGGGGGCAATCCTTATATAGGTGCCCAACCTTGTGGCATATCCTGCATCTGAAAGGAACCCCTTCATAGTCTAGTTTCTACCTACGAGAGAAATTCCTCCATTGAATTGTAATGTATTACTATAATCCGCCACTGGTGTCAATGTGAACCAGGATTCGAGCATACACCATATTCCTTGTCAAGGGATATGATTTTTCATATTCAAGATATGTGCCCAGAGAGTTCTTGATTCGTCTGAAAATGTCTTCAAATTAGAACTGGAGGGGTAGACCAGGCAATCTAACCCAGAGAGGGCCAGCCCCTAACTGTTCTCTTTCTAGGTCAAATAGTGGATTCCATCGTTGTAGGAGGACCGGAGCTTGTTCAATGTGCCAAACTGCTGAAAGGACCCAGTTGGTGTGTTCTACCCTGGAAAACCGGTGTGAAAACCATACTTTCACGAGGGTCTAGACCACTGGGGTGTTTGGTAAGGTGGTCACTCCAAACCTCTGAGACCCACTATTTTACCCTGGCTGCACTATAGTGGCATCCTCGAAGCCTTCCAAAAAGAACCCGCTCTGTCAATTCCATGTCCTCACTCCACTAGAAATCCTCACCCAGCCTTAAGAAAACCTCCAAATCTTTTGGTCTAAGGATCCTCTGCTTCTTTAATTTATAGGGATCTTTATGAGAGGGGGTGTTCAAAGGGGGGTCACAGGTAGGGTTTTCCTCAGGAGCAAGGTTACCCGGGGTAGGGTTTGGGTGGAAAGCCCTGCCTCAGTAAAATTCCTAGAAAGGGGTAGCAAGGAGACAGGAGCAGGAAGACCAGTGGTGGGGGCAGTGGGATCATTGTTGGAAGCTGCAGAGAGCATGCAGGAGTCAACAGAGGAGGGGAGGCCTTCTGTAGAAAGACCCAGACTTGGATCTAGGGATTGGTCTACGAAATTGAGGGTAGAGGGAGACAAAGGATAGGTTGAGAGGTCAAGGATGGAAGGGGTGGCCTCGGAGAAAGTAGTTGTCGAGCACAAGGGCCCTAAGATCAAGGGGAGTGAGGCTACTGTGTCGGTGAGTTCATCGCCAAAGTGGAAGCTTCTTGCCGGAATAACCTTCGGAGAAGTCCAGATGGAAGTGCCCTTGAGAGGGTCTTCCAAGTAATCAACAATATCCTCCATAACCGCTTCTAAAAACCCGCACCAACTACCTTTAGAAACCCTAGGTCGAATGTCATTGTAGAGATCGGTTGGAGGCTTAGGGTAATACTATAACAATAAAAAGTAAAAAACCACCGAGTGGCAAAACGGCCTAAGGAGTAACAGATCGGTGTACGGGAGGCCAGAGGGATCAGCAGTAGGGTCACGCTTCCTCAAGGGAGGCACAGGCTATGGAGAAACCAGCGAACCCTAACTCCATTCCTTTCATCACTTCCGAGAATGCTCCAAATTACATAAGACCATTATTTCTTATATTTATTATATTGTTTTAGTGAAAACATACCTGCTCACAGTGAATTGGTAGAGCATAAGGCTCCTTATCCTGTGGTAGGTATTTTGATGAATCTATAGAAAACAATCCACTATGGATATCATGTCTCCGTGTCTTTTTAAATGCTTCATACCATTTACATTTAGAAATACTACATTTGAAAGAGCGGTAATCTAACTCAATAATTTCTTGTATTTTTCCAACGTATTGAAGATTCCCTTCAATAACATTTTTATCTTTTGAACTTGCTTGACTTGATTGCTTGAAATCAACCATGACCCCACAATCGAAGGATCGTCTTTTTGCATCTACTTTTTCTACATGATAATGATGACCATATGCCCACATTGCAAGATAATTCCTCACATGTGACAAGTCATTTACTTGAGTGAAAATAAATATGATTGTGCATACTTAAATAGTTAACAATGTGATTAATGTATTCAAGCAACATTTTGTAATAATTCAAAATTTACCTTTTATTAACATCCTCTGCACATGTTGATCTCATCTTCTATTATGTTTTCATCTATTCCTTCCTCATCTATTCAGTTTTGAATTTGTTTAGAAACCCATTCTATTATTCATTCTTTTCCCCATTGACCCGAAATATCAGTGGGAAGTGGGGTATTCCTTGGGTTTGATATCTTAAATTGTTTCCTTGCTTCTAACACTTCTTTCCTTTTTATATCATACATATCAATCCATTTATTCATGAATTCCATTTGGTAGAGGACAAACTTGTTGAGCACAACACCTTCATCAACACCTATTAAAAATCAACATGTATAATTCAAGTTTAAAATATTATTCTTTCAATTCGAGAAGCCCAAAATGATTTAGTAAATGATTCTAAAATAACTATAATAATAAACATTTTACATACCAATTACTTCTTGAACACCATTAGTTTGAGGCTTTTCTCCATCTATAATATCAGATGCACGTTCTTGATCCCAAAATTGTGCACCATCTTCAAAATCTTTACCAAGGAATTTACATAGGAAGAAAAAGGCTTCATTTAGTACATACCCTTCAGCCATGCAACCCTCTGGATGTGCCTTCTATCAGACATATCTTTTTAGGGTTTTCATGTATCTCTCAAAGAAAAACATCCATCTCGTTGAAACGATACCTGCCATTTCAATGTCATCAACTAGATGTATAAGTAAATGGACCTATAAGTCCATGAAACTTGTAGGGAGCTCCTTTTCAAATACACTTACAATTTTTGTGATTTCTTTCTTCCATCTTGGCACTTTAGACTCATGGATCTCTTTAGAGGTCACCCACCTAATTAGATATTGTCATTACGTTAGTATGAATTTTTAGTGACATTTAGAATGAGATATAATATATCATTGTATCATATAGAGGAACATTTCATACCACATAAAACCTTGTAAATTGTTGGAAATAATACTGAGAGGGGGGGTGAATCAGTATTATCAAGTCAAATAATCCTTTTCAAAAATCAAATTGTATACGCTACTTCAGTTAATTAAACTCGCGTATATACGCAACTATTTAGAGGTAAACCAACGTACACAGAGCAAACTTTAATTTACTTAGACTTTCAGATGATGTTGTTAATCTGAGATGCAGCATCAAATAACCAGTAACCAGAGACAGTAAAATAGAGCAGAAGGACAATCACACACAAGAACACCAGATATAAGGTGGAAACCCAATATGGGTGAAAACCACCTGCTGCAATTCGTC